>JAWWEN010018509.1:0-20045 GCA_035582955.1 Sycophila texana | reverse complement strand
TTTGAGAATTATTTTCTCTTAAACGGTGAAGCTGAGTCTTCTCAGTTTTCGCTGTGTTGTTAATTAAAGTAAAAGCTGCGCGTATGATTTTTTTGAGCAACTTCTTAAGAAAGTGAAAAATCACGATAACCACCTTAAGTGAACATTTTTCACTGTGAAAATCAGTGAAAATTTCACTGGATTGAATTTAGAGAGTAGTGTCTTGCACCGTCAAAGCTGATAAGATGGAGGAGGAGGGAGTCCGCGAATTGGTCGAGGAATTTATGTTCGCGTACAAATGAAATTGAGATTTATAGTCGTGGGAGTCTCTAATACTTGACAAACGGAATGCCGTGGGAGGCCGCGGCGTAGTCGTGAGCACTTCCAAGAGTTGCATTATTCACGATACCTACCGAAATTTATACAGTGCAGAGGTGACAATTCATTTCGCTGATAAGTGAAATATGTTTTTTTTTTTAATTTTTTTTGTTGACTTCCGAAGGTGAATATTCAGTTTATTTTTGAAAATAAATTCATTTTTACAAGTTTCTATGTATTAATTTCTTTAAGTTTCCGCTGTAAAATGATATGTACAAATAATAAGAAAGTATACTTGAAAACTTTGCCTTCTTTAAATTTATACAGCACAGATAAGGTGACAATTTATTCCATTGATAAGTAAAAAACGTTTTTGTTTCTCTTTTTTTTTAAATATTGTTTAAGATGAATAATCAGTTTATGTTTTAAAATACTTATGCTCATTTTTACAAGTTTCTACTGCAAAATTACATGTACAACTAGTAAGAAAATCTTTGAAAACTTACTAAAGTAAAACAATTATTGGTTATCTATTAAATTATGAAAAAATAATAGCGTCAAGTAATATTTATTAAAGTTCAATTTACAAAACAAGGCGTTTGCTCGTTTCGACCAAGATAGAGAGGAACGGAGATAGAACGGATAAAAATTGGTGCCGCCTACTGTATAGGCGTACTCCCATGACGCATGCACGCATGCGGGAGAAGTCAGTGCGCAGGCGTTCTGTTGCCCACTCACAAAAGCTCAACGCACATTTGCACCTCGAACCAGTAAAACGCGTATGGGTAGGCGGTGTTCTTGGGGGATGCCTTAATCCGCTGTAGGATCTTCACCAAAAAACAATTCTTTTTCGAATTTCATTGTACACGATGATTTCTTATGATGGTGATATACATCATTCGATTCAAACATTGAGGTTCAACTTAATATAGATGATTGTTCAAAGCAAGTTTCAGACTTTTGTTGGAAAGAACAACACTATTGACCGAAACGAATAGAATATTTGACATTTTTGCTACTTTTCTTGCGAACCTTTCGAATTATTTTTTTTTAATGGATATTTGATTACATAAATATAGTATCTTTAAATAAACAAATAAATCTGAAGTTATTGAACCAGTTCATATTCAGTTATTCACCTGAAATAAATGTTTTATACGAAATATTTTGGAAAATTTTAAAAAGAAGATTCCATTTTGTCTTTTATATTTTATATTTACTTTATCTTTATCCTAATAATTTCGAGGTCATAAATGTGTAAGAGAAAAACTAAAGGCAAAAAAGACAAGATAAAAATCTCTCTCTTATATTTAAAAAATAATCCGAAAAATCTATTTCACTTAAGTGTACATCAGAATATCTTATCCCGCAATTCCTCCCTGAAGAAAAAAATGATATTTTCAAACATTATTCTCGCGTGAAAATCCACTTCGCACCACCAGAAAAATCCCCTCTCCATTTTACAGCCCACACCCCTCGCTTTAAGAAAAGAATCTCAACCATCAAATCCATAAAGCAGCGCCTTCAAAACCTACAGTATCGAATGTATATCGCTTGCTAATTATCCTCCCCCTAAAGCCTCGCGCCCAATCCACAAAACACACCGCAGCCACCCATCATAAATAATATAAATAAATAAATAAAATAAACCTCGAGGCTCCCCTCACGAGTTATCGCCACGTGGTTTAAATAATCCCCGGCGAGTGGCGGCCGCACGGCGCGCAATCAAAAACGCATGAATCTCGCGGGCGAACTTTATTGCAGAAATTATAAATTCAATTTCCCCGATTGGCGGGGCGCCCCGCACATTTCCCGCGAGCCTCCCGCGCCGCGTAAATTGGCGTGACTTACGGTGCCGCAGGCGGCGGCTTCCCCCGCGCTCACAACTTATTCCGCGCCGCGGGCGTATTTATCGCGGCGAAACCCGAGACGACCGCGGCGGGCCCGAATAAATCGGCGCGATGAAATTCACGCGGCCCCGGGATGATTCACCGCCGCCGCTTTCGTTTCTCCGCTCGCCTAGACGAGAGATGGTACTCTTATTTTTTTATTTATTTTTCTTTTTTTGCCAGGAGGGAGAGACGCCGTTTCGCATGAGTGATGGGCCTGTTGTGGGAATCGTTTTACCGGTAGTACGAGCTGGTGGTGTGATTTAAAATCTTGATGCGACGGTAGTGACGTTGACGTTGGTGCTAATAGTTTCATCGATGATGGATATCTATTGAAGGTGTTTGAAATTTTTAATTATAGGTGTAGGTTTGGTTTATTTGAAAATGCGAATTTTCTTGGAACTTCTTTTAGATTTATTCTTTTGTGCAGACGAGTTTATAGTGATAGCTCGATTGTAAATTATGTAAGCGATAGCTTTTTACGGTGGCTGAATAGGCAGTAAATGGTTTGGTGACGTTTTTGTTGATTCAGATGTTTTACGCAGCAAGTGATTTTTTTTTTGGAGTACAGTTAGTTCGTTGATTATGCTGAAGTTTTAGTGCGAAGTGCTTATAAGGAGAACGTTTTTCATTAATGTGCTTCGATTTATGTCGGAAAACATGTTTAAATATAATTTTATTTTCATTTTGATCGTACAATTTTTAGTGCGCACAGCATGCAGCAAAGAGGTAAGGTTTTCTAATTACACTATTAAAATGAATTTAAAAAATTGATTAATACGATTTTATTTTTTATATTAGTTACTGAGAGATGGTAGTAACTACTCTGATGAATCTGACAGACTTCTTGTAGGAAGTAGTACTCCAGTATGGTTTTTGGAATCAAATCAAAAGGATCCTGAAAGGCCACATTTGCAGCTAATTTCAAATGTAACGTAATATTAATTTACTATAATATTATAGCTATAATATTGTTAAATACGATTAAATTGTATATTACATTACATTTTATTTATACTCTTTTAGGCCTGGCGGGATGCTGGTTTAATTAGTACGAATGTCAGTGAAAATTCGATCAATAAAACTGGCTCCTCCGATGAAAAACATGCACTTTACGTAAAAATAGTAGTGGCTGTTGACTACGGATTATATAAGTAAGTTGATAAATTAGGAAGCTAATGTAATTGAAAAAAAATGTTTACACATTATCACCTTATCTACTGAACGGATTTTAACGAGTCTGTACAAAATCAGTCCCTATAAAACGTAAATTTTAAGAAAATAAAATAAAAAAATTATTATTAGCCATAAATTTAAAAAAATTAAAAATTAAAGTCAGAGGATTCTAACAATAAGTGATGCCAATCTATAAGCAGCGGGTTTTTCCTTTAATATACATAGTAAGTAAAGTAAGTAAAGTATAATAATATCTTTGCATTGCAATTATTTAGAAAAGTTGGAGAAAATGTTGAAGATGCCCTGAATTACGTCATTAGCTTCTGGTATGGCGTTGATCTACGTTACAAGCTTCTAACTTCCCCTACGATATTTATTAATATTGCAGGAATAATATTAGCCAAGGTTTGTTTATAATTTTTCAAAATTAGATACATATTATTTTATAGGAGTTATTTTTTTATAGGATCCACAAGCTTTATTTTATGTTCAACAAAGTAAAGATTCCTCGGGTAAAGTAAATGCAAACAAAGTTCTTTTCGATGGAGGAAAATATTTTATGTACGAAAAGCAACTCAAAAGTCACGATCTAGTAGTTACAATGACCACGTAAGTAAACTACAATCTACATTAATTATTAAGAAATATTCTCAAAATAATTCTCATGAACAATTTACTCTATTTATTGAAGTAATTAATTTATTTATTTTTTTATTTTATTTTTTTATTTTATTGATTTAATTTTTTATTTTATTTTTTTATTTTATTGATTTAATTTTTCTTCGTTTCAGAGAAAATATCTGCTCAATGAGCAGTACGAATGTTTGTTATTCAAGTATTGTTGGTACGTGTAAGACATGGTACATTTAACGAATTTCAACAAATAAGAATAAATAATTGAAATAATTCCTCAGGTCTGTCGCTGCTCGGAAAAGCTTGTCATTCTTATCTCAATACAGCAATCATTGAAGACAATGGAGGCTTTGGTGGAATCATTGCTGCTACACATGAAGTCGCTCATTTGTAATGACACTATGTTAAATGATAAAAAAAGCATTAAATTCAATGTAAATTAATGTAAAATTTAATGTAAATTAGTGTAAAATTTAATGTAAATTATATTTAATGTAAATTAAGTAAATTTAATGTACGTACGCGAACTTAATTTTAAGTACACGCATTTTACATTAAATTTAATGCTTTTTTAACAGTAAAGATATCTCAGCTGAAGATCGTCTAGTACTCCTACAATTTTAAATAAAATAATTTCATCGATGATTTTCACTCACTAAAATTTTTAATTTTCAAGGCTGAACGTACCCCACGATGGCTCAGGTGCATCTCCTAACTGTCGAATTTACGATGGGTACATAATGACGCCATCTGCAACCACAAATGAGAATAATATGAAATGGTCACAGTGTAGCAAGGACGCTTTACATAAGTTCTCCTTGTAAGATTTCTAATTAGCGGTGAGCATCTTCATTGTCTCGGATGAACAATATTACCTATTTTCAGATCGAGCGGTTCCGATTGTTTGAGAAATAAACCGAGTCCTGGATCTCCGGTGACCTATACACTACCCGGAAAATTATTGAGTGTGAATGTTCAATGTGCGCGTGCTGGCCACGGCATACCTTGTTTCGTAAGTACCTCATTCAGCATGCACAATGGAAACAAAATATAACGAATATTGATTCGTCGAAAAATTTGGAAAACTTACCCTGTAAATCTGAAAATGTGAAAATTCACTTAGAAAATGTAGATAATAATGACTTTTTAGATGAAAATTATCAGCTACGTACACACATAAAAAGAATTCTTCATGACAAAGACGCTGACTTAATCGTTAATGAATGTGACTTTCAATTCCACCAAATGATTAGGAATTAACATTTGAGAAATAGATTATTTGCTCTAAGTAAGCGTGGCATTAAAAGAAATCGTTTATTAACTGTTATACCCATTTATTTAGTGTTAAGAAATATTTATTTGTAACGAACGACATGAAAGAATTGACTGTCAAATACATGACGATTTTCTCTTGAATCATTCTTTTTATCTGTGTATTGAATCAGTGGACGAAAAAATATCACTATTCACATTTTCTAACTGAATTTCACATTTTCAGATTTAGAGAGATAAATTACTATAACTAGAAAACTGAAAATCATTTGTCAATTTTAGAATGGAAAAAGAGTTTGCCACAGTCTGCTTTGCTTCCGAAACGATAGCTTCACTTGCAATGCCGACGGTCCATCGGCGGAAGGTTCTTTTTGCGGTGAAAACCAGGTCGGTATTAAAAATTAACTGTTCAATCGTATCATACGTTTCAAATAAAATAATTGACATTTATTATCAAACTTTCCTATCTGATTTTTTTTTACAGTACTGTCGAGACGGCAAGTGTGTTCCAGAGCCTTAAAAAAAAAAGAAGCGACGCGCACTTACATTGACAAACAGCACAGTGTAACTATCGGTTATCCCGGAATTTCGCTGATGCATAAGCGCGCTTATAAATATAATACATATATTATAATGTAAATTTAATACAAATAATGTGAATTAAATTCTCGACATTTTTGGAATACCCCGTCGCTCCGAAACCAGAAAGTAGACACCCCGCTGACTTTTGCCCATAGGTATGCGGATTTTTGTTCGACGGCGTCGGTAGCTGGTCACGGCGATAATTGAATTTAATGATAATGAGCGACCGACAGAAATGGGAGCCGCCCGCATAAACGCATCAATGCTAATTAAGAAAATCCTGTAAAAAAATTAACTTGTCGACCTTTTAGGCGACGAATAATAAGAGCGCGCCTGGTATTCTCTAACGTCCCGATAAAAAATTTGTCTCATCGATCTTGACATTCTTTTAAGGCTGCAAGTATTTTGATCGCTGTGCAAATAAAAATTCCACATCCAATTTACAGTGTTAACTTTATGTAAATTTATTCCTCAAAAGTATACTGCATATTGTAAATAACAAATTTAATTAGCCATGTTTTTTTACGAGCCTCCGTATAAACTTTCCTCAAAATTGTAGTCATAACTGATAATGATATTTTCAACAATTAGACCCTTAGCGTACTGGTGTAGCTTAAAAATCAATCATTTCCTCTTATATCGCAAATTATTATTCTTATATTATTATTATTATGATGATAGAAGCCACCTTACGCTGAAAATTCGATTCACGTCGTTCCACCGCTAAAGTTTGCTGTGAGAAGAGCATCGTGTATTCACAAAATCTCATGTATAGGACACCCGCAGAGTAAGGACAAAAAAAAATAAAATAAATAAATAATCGGCTACAACGCGAGACAAGCGGGAGGTTGTCGCGCGCACGCGCCTTTGTGATCTGCGACGCGGGAACTCGCACCGACCTTTAGGGAAGGACCCCCCACGAGGATACTGGAGGACGCGAACGAGGTCACCTATACAAGTGCACCCATAAACCATGCAATGCCTTGTCCATTTAATTAATATTCAAAATAATTAACATTTTTGGTGTCTACAGATGACAGCACAACGAACAGCGGTAACGGAATGCCGTTGCCGAAGTTTGATAATTTTTTTTTACAAGAAAAATGGAAATAATATTTCAAGACTAGTGGAATGTAAACTCGAATAATCCCGTCGAACCAAATTTAATTAAAGTAATTTTCTTTCGCCAACGTTTCATCGACACTGGTATATATGAGTGCCTTCTTCAAATAGAGAAAATTATAAAATTTTTAACAGCATTTCAATACTATCCTTAAAATAATCATTTCGTTGACTATTACATGCAGATAAGTGAATTAACAATCAAGCTTAAAAAAGTCGAGAAAAAAAAACATTTTACCCTCTAAACTCGCAGCATCGAAATGAGCCTACCACTATCTTTATAGTTTCATAGTTTTTAAAAGCCACTCGCGGGGTATCAATTAATGCTGAAAAAATACAAATTCCAGTATTTAAGCTCGATCAATCAGGCTCCCTCGCTCCCCCCTCCCCCTCTTTTTCTCTCTCCATAATCCCAAGGCGGATAAATCACGGCCGCTCGGAAACCATACGCCGCTTCGCGCGCAGCATTCTTTTACCTCTGCAATTTATTTTTGCTCCCCGAAATGCAATGACTGTATTCTTCGAGGAGTCAAAGAGCCGCGCGCGCACACACACTGTAATTCGTCAGTCATCCCGCGCCTCAACATCTATTCCTCCCTCTCTTGACAAGCCACCAATATAACGTCAAACCCTCTTCATTGGCTCGTAATAGCTCTGATGAATGTTTACGCATGGTCCACTGGCCCACCCGATCTGTATTTAATGCGCCGGTGCATTGACTGTCTCTGACAGGGCGTATAGCCCCCTGGAGCGCCCGATGCAGCTTACCTCGCGGCTACTTCGGAAATCATGGGGGAGTGCGGCGGCGACGATTAATGCCTCTTTTTTTTTATATAGAATTGTTGTTCTCTTTTTAATTAGGAGTGGAATTTATTAAGCGTATTTTTGCACTCAAGAGTTGTATGTTATTAAAGAAACGTTATATGATTGTCCTTTTGAGTCACTTTATTATTTAAAAAAACGACGTTTCGATGAGTTATTTCCTCATCCTCATCAGGGCTGGAAGTATAGTGTACAGATAAATAAATAATATTATATAGAACATGGTATTTTTCTTTTTTATACAAAACTTAAAATTGTAGTTTTAAAATTACCTGACTGTTTAATTTATTATATATATATCGTTCAGAGAACTCGTCAATAACTTTTTCTATAAAAACAGTAGTCAAAGTATGGATATATCATAAGGATGAGGAAAAACGTCGTTTTCTTGAAAATGAGAAATAGAAAATTTATTTATTTTCACAAAATTTAGTGTCCTTCTTGAGAGAACATTGTAATAATCTTGAAAACAAATTTTCATGTGATTACAAAAAGAAATTTGTTTTGAATAACTAATAAAGTCACACTATGTCTAAATCTGAAAATGTGAAATTCACTTGGAAATTATGTGAATATAGTAACGTTTTTCATGTAAAATGTCTTCCACTAATGTAATACGTCACTATTCGCATTTTGTAAGTGAATTTTCACATTTTCAGATTTACAGGGTATTCTTTTAACCAATCATTTCCAAAAAAATCCTCTGAATAAAAAACAGAAATCCAGTGCACGCGAAACCAGCCAGTGAAGTATCATTGGAGCCATTAACCTTCACGAAAAATTTCAGGAATCCCAAAGTGCCCCAAATTAAAGTGCTTTTACGAATCGGCCTGCACTACTACCACCCGAAGCTACGGAGAGGAAAGAAGACTCCGAAGCACAGCAGAACCGATGATATATCTGGCGCAAGTCGAGGTCATTTGCCCCGGCGTAATAGCCACCCTCGCATAGGCGTTGCCCTAAGGATCCGCTGCACAATAACACCATATAGACAACCCGCTCGCAGGCCTCTTCCTCCTTTTTTTTCCTCTCGATCATTATCGTAGTGGCCAATAATCGCCGGGAGACGCGCGTCTCGCATGCTGGGGTGGGGGAGGAGGGGGAGGAGGTTAGATTATATTGCTAGCGCCTAGACGGGCCTCGCAAGGGGCTATGAATTTTTACCGTCATGGAATGTGCAGCAACGTGCTAAGGGTTTTTGGGCTCACTTCGCGGATGGTCATTATTGTGGGTGTCTAAATAGGGTCTTTTTCGTGTAATTAGTCTCCGGAATTTATGTTTAAGCTATTTCTCAATTGTATCATTATGCTAATGCCATTTTTTTACACTTTTATTTACACGTAGTGGCAGGAGAGAATTGATTATCTATGCACGTAAAATTTTGAAGGCAAAATGTGTTTTAACATCTACGAGTAAAATGTAATAGTAAAAAATTGTAAGGTAAATTTTACTTCTGCCTACTGTTAACAATCTTTTAATATAATATAATTTAAAGCAGACATTAAAGCCCTGCTTTTATGATTGACTATCTCTATTTTCTAAAAATGAAAGTTAATTCTTATTATTGTTTAAGAAAAAAAATGACACATATTAGTAATTTAAAAATAGAAATAATAATAAATATTTATAAAAATTTTGAATATGATCAAAAAGCAAATAGAGAAAATAATAATATTTTAACGATTATAGTAATATTGAAAAATATCAGGACCCCAGGCCACGCTGCAACCTTTCACACTTCAAAGCACGCGAGATAATCATCATTCCGGGTAGATTGGCGTGCAATAAATAATTGCAGCGATTCAGTCACCCAACAATTCGAATCCTCTGAATGCATTATTTATCGAATAACCTTGCAATATGTTATTTCATCAAAAATAAAAAAAAAGAACGAAGTGTTTGAATGATAAGAGAGAGATAGACGCCTATACGTCTATCGAAATCGCTGCAAAGCTAGCGCAAAAGAAAAAAAAAACACAGAACCCTTTCCAATCACCGACAAATAATACCTATAAAGACAAAGACCTCTAATTTATTGGCGGAGACGTTTATTGCTGCGGGTCCCGGGTATTCCCCGTCGGCGGTGCGCTCCTTTAAAAATCCATCGGAATTTCGTGGGTGGATCGAGAAGTGTCCCTCCGGGTCTCCGGCCGAAAAGGAACCAGCGACAAGACGTTCACGGTTAACGCGCAACTTTTGCCCGGGCGTCGGGGAGAGTCATGAGTCTCCTCGTCGCGATCATTGTAATTAAGGCTGCCCCCATCTGTCGCTTTCTCCTCGGCAGTTCCTCGACCCTTCGGGCCGTGCGAACACCGAAAAGGTATACCGCGAAAAGGAGAATTAGGAGGAACGCGTCTGGATCCCCGGGCGACAAGAAGACGAAAATCGTTGGAGCAGCGGCGAAAAGCCATCGGGCAAATGTAATATACCATTCTGTCCGTCTGCGAAAATAAAAGGAACGCAAGGAAAATGTAAATGTGTCTTATATGTATGCTACCGTTGAAAAGTTTGAGCTCGCCACTTTAAGAAAAAACGTCGATAAAAAATGAAAGATTGTTTTTGCAGAACGTAAAATTCAATTTTTTTTTTAAAAAAAGCTACATTTTTTTCACACGTATTGAACGACAACAGGAAAATTGTGAGACTGGTCTCGTAGAAAAAGTTAAGTTAAGATAAAGTTCATATTTGGATAAAATTCAGATTAAACTTTTCCAAACATTTCATCATTTTTTAGAAGTTTGGCGAAATATCGTATCTTATCTCGTTACTTCTCTTCGTAAAGGGGAAAAGATTTTCAATTACATTTTGCTTTAATTCATATTTTGTATTTTTCAAAATTATTAACTATTTGATACTGAGTGTACAATTCTAAAAAAATTTACATCTCTGTAACACTAAACAAATGAATGTGTAGATATGGTAATTACACACAATTAACCATACTGAATGTGTATTCATTATAGACATTAAATTACAATATAGTAAATTTCAAATAAATTCCACCAACAGGAGCAGGCACAAATGATCTTGGATGAATTTTGTACGTATTGAAAGTTTTATCACAGACCTCAACTTTGAATTTGTTGACTAAAGTAACTATACCGATTTTGGATTGATACTGAGCAAAGCGTAAACCTGAAAATCAAAATATTGCATCAAAATAATGAACAACTTATAAATAAATATAAATAAAAAAAAACAATATTTTAATGAATAAAGACTTTTGAAAAAGAACTTGCCTATACAATTATGCGGACCGTCACCGAAAGGTATATAATGCATTGGATGACGGCTTTCCTCATTTTCCTTATTAAATCTTTCCGGATCGAATAATTCGGGATTTGGAAAGATATCCGGATCACGTTGTATAGCCCAGACTGGTATGATGACTTTAGTGTTTTTCGGTATATTTAATTTCGTACCTGCGAAAGTATACGGGGCTACCGATTTTCTTTGTAAAATTCCACCTGGAGGATATTTTCTTAATGTTTCTGCAAACAAGATGAAAAATAATTTTCGTAACTGTAAATTTTTGTTGATATGCAATTTTGTAAAACGTGATTTTTACCTTTAAACACCTTATCTAAATATTTCATGTGTTTTATATTATCGTAGGTTAATTTTCCGTCCTTACTAAATACTTCCTTTATTTCTGCACGTAATTTCTCTTGTACATCCGGATTCAGCGCTAATTCATACATAGCATTACTCATCGTCGTTGATGATGTTTCAAATCCAGCGAGGAAGAATATAAAAGCTTGCGACACTAACAATGGGTCCGTCAATTCTGTAAAAATAATAATTTTACACTCCATGAAAATTCAGAAATTTTTTACCAAAATACCCACAGAAAATGACTTTCTGGAAAAAAATGGAAGAAGCTTTTGTACGATTAAAAAAATAATTTTCTACAAAATGTTATTGAAATTTGTTTTGAGATTTGTTTAAAGTTGTAAAGAAATTTGCATAAATGTACCTTTAAAACATAACTAATACAAAATTCATTAAAGGGATGTCAAAGTCGTCTATAGGGATTGACTTTACCGGCATCGACATTTTCTTAATTATTTAAAAACCAAAACAAATTTTCCGTTCATAAGTCTAGGAGAAAAATTGTTTGAAACATTTGTAAATATTAAACATTGACGTAAAATTTTTCAAACAATTTTTCTCCTAGACTTACGAACGGAATTACTTGAAATTGAAATCAGATCATCTTTGCATCAATGCGGAGGGCTCCACGTTTGGCTTTTTTTTTTAAATTTGCTTTGATTTTTAAATAATTAAGAAAATGTCAATGTCGGTAAATTAAATCCCTACAGATGACTTTGACATACTCTCAAATAAAAAACGTTATTATAAATTAAAAAGAAGTCAACAAATTTTGTGTGAAGAAAGCTAACTGCCAATCTATTGGCAGCGTGTTTTTTTTCACATTTCACTAAAAAACAAAAGAAAAGAAAAAATCGTACCAAATGTACTAAATTGATCTCGCTGATCCTTAAGATCCATGAGCAAGTCAATGAAGTCGTTCCTTCTGAAATTATTCTTCTTCCTATACGCCATCGTCTCCTTCGTCGTCTTAACGAGAAAAGTGATGTGCTGATTCTCCCAGAAGGGCCTGATCAGCTTGAACAGCTTCGGAAACCACTCCCTGACCATCCTCCTCCTGACGTTACTCGCCGAGGTGTTCATCAATTCCCTCCCGGCGTTTCTGAACTCGCTGTTCTCATCGTCGAGCGAGTTCATGTTCAGTCCGAAGGCGCAGATGCCGATCACGTCAGTGGAATACTTCGCCGTCAGCTCGCGGCATTCCATCGGCTCTCCTTTCTGGGCCATCGTCAGCGCGTAACTCTCGAAGCGATTAGCGCAGTCCAAGATCAAATAAAACATGTCCCGAAGCTTGCCGGAGGTAAATACCGGGGATAGCTTGGTTCTCAATGGGCGCCAGCGCTCGTGCTCCAGATTCAGCAGATTCTGACTGAAGGGATCGTCCTTGTCGCCGGTGGGCAGGCCGCGATCGGGGAAGGTGCTGAAATCCTTTATCAGCACGTCCTTTATGTGCTCTGGATCGCGGATTATCAGCAGCGGCATGCTTCGCGCGAACATGCCGACGAACGGCTCTGGCTTGTAGTCGTCGTAAAACTTTTTTATCTGAATGACATAGTTGATCTTGCCGAGCACCACGTCCTTGAAGTTGCCGAAAATCGGAATGGGCTTCGGGCCCGGGACGTTGAGCTTCGTCCAAAAGTCGAGATTTGACGTGAGGTAGTAGTACAGCGCGAGAAGGAGAAGTCCCACAGCTGATAAAACTTCGAACGCTCCGAATTCCATAACTGTGTTTACCTGCACAATCGGAATTATATTTACTTTTATTTTTATGAAAAAAAAATTCAGTGAAGCGTAACGTATAATTTGATTTCTTTTTATATTTTTGTAAGAATTATCATATCGAAAGAGAATAATTGATTTACATTTTTTTATTTATATAATAAAATAAATAATCGATGTGTGTATCAGTTGTTAATGATAATATTTTTCATTTTATTTAATAACCTGAGATAAGTACGTATTTTTTTGGTTTTAAATTTTTTTAATTGAACGACATTCATCGACATTTCGTTTGTTCCTTTCATTCTCATATCAGAAAGATTTTTTTACTCTCCAATATCAAGGTGACGCTACTTCTATGATAATAAAGATAATATATTCTACTCTATTAAGTAGAATTAACGTTTAAAAGTTAAGTTTTTTAATCAAAAAAATTAAAATTTATACAAATTTATCATTTTTTGTATTATTTTTTCTTGTATAGAGCTTTTAGCCCGTTTAATGCTTAAATAAATACATAAAAAATAAAAAAATAAATAAATAAATAATAAAATGAATTGTTTTTACTCAAAACTCCTCTGTTTACCTTTTTATTAGTCCAATGAATAAGAAGTATGTAAGTACGTCTGACACTGGTTATCGATTATCTACGAAGCAGCATCACGTATTGTGCACTGTCAAATTAAACTGCACCTGCATGATGACTTTTCACTATCTGCGCTCAATCAAATATATATCCGCATCATTTTGCACACTATTGCGGCTTGCAATCGCGCTTCGGACGCCTAAAAACGCAACTTATCGAGTGCATGCACTATACGTTACTGCGGCCATAGTTTCTACTCGGAGCCACCAGTTGGTTTGTTGCGCTGGCGTAGCATCACCGACTCAAGGATGAATTCATGTGGCTTTTTGTATATCTATATATACTAGACTTATTGTACCGTACTATATGTATGTATAGTGATTCAGCACGATACTGCGCGTTCATTGCCGGAAATTAAGGCGGAGATGCTGGCTGTAATTTTTTAAATTGTTACATTACGCTTGCTATTTTTAGTTAGTTTAATGATTTTATTGAGTTTATTTAATTAAAGTTTATTTTTATAAAATGCGAAGATTCCTCGAAATTTTACCTGACCTGATGAAATCCTGTTTCTTAATAATCCTGTTGACCTTCCTTTAGTATTTAAATAAAAGTTCACTGCTATGTATAAAAAAGTGTAAAGTGTTAGTATTATTTAACAATATAAAATTTACAAATATAATAATTTAGAAAGATACAGTAAAGTGAACTAATTTTGCAATTAAATCTACGTATGTTTATTATTAAA
This sequence comes from Sycophila texana, assembly GCA_035582955.1. NCBI lineage: Eukaryota > Metazoa > Arthropoda > Insecta > Hymenoptera > Eurytomidae > Sycophila > Sycophila texana. The sequence goes on along the minus strand of JAWWEN010018509.1, from coordinate 5,587 downwards.
ATTAAGTTAAAATGTTGTGTAATTTCTGTTTTTTTTTTAACTTAGTGTATTTTCCCTTTTTAACAGAATAAAAATGTTTAATAAAAAGTTTATTTACTAAAATGTCTCTCAGTTCTACTACGCCTCATCTCATACTTATGTAAGAATGAAATTGAAAGAAAGTCTACATCCAAAATAAATAAACTTTACTTATAGTAACAAATGTATATAGTTAAAATTGATTTAGATAAATGTATATAGTTAAAATTGTTTTAGATTATTACAATTATACTAAAAGCTATTGTACATTTAAAAACTTACGAAAGTAATAAATCAACATATATATGAAGCGTACAATAATAAAAATAAATGATTTAACGATTAAATTGACCAAAACCTAATAACTATTTATTTATTGATTCATTTGTACATAAATTCACAAATAATGTACATTTAAGTAAAATTAAATCTTACAAAAGTTTTTTTACAAGCGGCTGATTATCTTCCAGAAGCGTTTTATCTATACAAGAAAACGTACTTCTCAAGCTTTAATAAATTTCAACACTATACCATCTACTGGTATGGGAATTATTCCTGTTGATTTGACACGATATGGGATACTCGTTTTCTCACAAACATCTACTTTAAACTTATTTATGATGGTAATTATTCCAATTTTCGTCTGATAATTCGCAAATCGCATGCCTAAAGTAAACAAAAATAAAATTGTTACAGGAAAAAATGCTTTAAACAGTTTTATTAACGTAAAAAAAATACTACTTTTATGTAATTTACCTATGCAATTATGAGGTCCATCGCCGAACGGCAAAAAGGCCATTGGGTGTCTGCTTTTCTCATTTTCTTCGCTAAACCTGTCGGGAATAAATTCTTCGGGATTGGGGTAATGTTCAGGATCGCGATGTATCGCCCACACCGGAATCAACACCTTGAAATTTTTCGGAATCGATACTTTCGTTCCGTTAAAAGTATAACTTTGCGTGGATTTACGTTGAAGAACACTTCCTGTCGGATACTTTCGTAGTGTTTCTGCAATAAATTTTTATTTTAGTACTTAGTTTGTTATCTTTAAATTTTTACTTAACTATTTGATCATAATAATAGTACTCTCTAAAGTTGAATTAGTGGAAATTCCACTAGTGGTTTTAGTGATTTTCCACTAATCAATTAGTAAAATTAGTCAAATTCACTATCAATTAGTAGAATTTCACTAATTGAAATAGTAGATTTCCACTAATTCATATTGAAACACTTTGCACTATTCAAATTAGTGCATAGTCACTATGAATTAGTGGTTTTTCACTAATTCAACTTTAGAGAGCGACCGAAATAATACAGTAATTTTAGTAATAATAATATTATCTTAATTTCTTTTTCTATATTCTTATTACCTTTTACTACTTGATCCAAATACTTCATTTTTTTAATACTTTCGTACGTCATCTTCCCATCATTTTTTGCCAGCTCTTCCCTAATTTCCTTGCGAAGCTTATCTTGCGCATCTTGATTTAACGCTAATTCGTACAGAGCGTTGCTCATAGCCGAAGATGACGTTTCAAATCCAGCGGCAAAAAATACCAGCAACTGTCCAATAACGAACGTATCGGAAAAATCTGCGCACAAAGCAACACAATTTAAAAAAAAAAATTCTTGAATAATTAAAAAAAAAAAAAAAAATTGACGACTCACCAATGTTGCTAATCTTGTCCGGTTGCCTCTGCAGATCCATCATCAAGTCAACGAAATCGTTTCTTCGAAAGTCCGTCTGCCTCCTGTAATCCATAGTCTCCTTCATAGTTTTCACGAAAAAGTCAATAGCCCCGTTGCGCTTGTAGGGGCCCAAAAGCTCGTAAGCCATCGGCAGGTAATTCTGCAGCAGATACCTGAGCACATTCATGAAGCTGGTGTCGAAGATGGCCCTACCGCAAACGCGGAACGCGCTGTTCTCGTCGTCCAGAGCGTTGGTGTTCAGGCCGAAGGCACAGGCCCCGATGGCGTCGGTGGTGAATTTGGCCGTCAGTTCCCTGCACTCCGTCGGTTTGTCCGTCTCCACTACCCTCTCGATGTACCTCTCGAAGCGCTCGGCGCACTCGTTTATCAAGTAAAACATCTCCTTGAGCTTGCCCGACGTGAAGACCGGGGACAGTTTGTTCCTCAGCGGCCGCCATCTCTCGTGCTCCAGATTGACCAGATGCTGGCCGAGGGGGTCTTTACTCACGTACATGCCGCGATCCGCGAAAACGTGGAAGTCCTTTATTAGCACGTCTTTGACGAGGTCGGGGTCGCGCAGGATGACCACCGGATTGCCTTTGATGAAGATTCCCACCATAGGCTCATTTTTGTAGTCGTCGTAGAACTTTTGAAATTGAAGGGCCACGTGTCTTCTTCCGAGTATGACGTCTTTTAAATTGCCGAAGAGGGGCAGTGGCTTTGGTCCGCTGACACTTCGATCCTTCCAAAAATTGAAATTCCACGTTAAGTAGTAGTAGACACTGAGAAAGAGGGCGCCGAGTCCTATTAGAATTTCTAATATTCCTACTTCCATGATTGCTGTCTGAAAAAAATATTTAAGAGACTTATACATGGTGTCTGTGTGAAGGACGCCTCTGAACTCCCCTTGCTCCAAGTGAGCCGCTCTTTTAAAGAGGTCGGGGACAGCACCCCCTCCCTCGGCCCTCAGGCCCAGCTGATGGCCGGGCCCTCGCCCGGGAGCTGCCCGGCGTCTAGACTCCAGACGTCTAGACCCGGGGAATTCCCGATCGTGCGTTTTTCCTGGCCAGGGCGAGCCTGGCGTTTATTGTCCAAGCCATAAAGCCTGGAGCACAGAGCAAGGGACGCGGAATGCGCTCGACCGTCCGGCGGCCTGATCGAGCCCAGGGCCGCTCTCTACCTGGACCCCACAGAAATATAAATTTTATAAATTTATGAAACGAAATATAAATTTTATATGTTTCGTTTCTCAAGAGTCAAGACAAAACAGAAGTCTCGATTCTCTTATCTTGATCTCGTCTTGAAATACAACACAAGACCAAAAACATATATCTTATAGTCGTAATTTAAAAATGGAAATCAATTGTAAAAACTAATGAAATAAAATTTAAAAAAAGCTACAATTCAATGTAGCTTAATAGGAATAAACGAAAATGTAAATAAAGCGTCAAGATCATGCAGAATTCGAAAGGGGATGATCCGATGCGTCGGCGCAAATTAGGAAGTGAGGACTACCCTCGCTCTTCACCCTGCACTGAATGATCCACTCAATACCTTCAATAGTTTTATTTTTCATACTCACCGCTGTACCGACACATTGAGTACTTATAAAAAAAAAAAAAAACAAATCAGATCAAGCAAATACGCAATTCCTATAAAGTGCGTATAAGCATACCTGAAGAATACCCTCTTTACCGGCAATATTTTTCAAATGTTGATAATTACAAGTACTTTTTATCACAATAAATAAATCGACTCTATTCGATAATTGTTGCATACTTACAATAATTTCCACAACTGCATTTATTTACGATAAATGAATAATTGAGATCCTACGCATACTGCGCAAGAAAATAACAATTTGATAGCAGCGAGTTTCGTTTGACGGACGAACAACGTCTGAAAGTATCAGATGTACACTCGTGACTGTCAGCTCTGAGTATAGCAAGGAAACTGCTCGCCGAGAATATAGCAATGACTGCGCATACTTCAGCGCTGCTCCGTGAAAACAACAGATAATATAATGTGCGCGAAACTTGAATTACACTACTTCTTTTTAATGTTAATAAAAAATTGTAAAGCCAAACAGAGAAGGAAAATAATTACCTTCATTATCTAGGAGGAACTTCATTATTTTCATTGATAGCGAACGTTTTTATTTTTTCTGTAAAGTTGTAGATAAATCAATATGTATATTATAAGTTTTTTTTTTTATTTAGCTTCCCTTTCTCTAATTAGTACGGGAATTGCGCATCATGAAACATTACTACTGCTCTCTTGAATTGCCTGTAAAGAAATAAGAATAATTAGAAACGTTTCTTCGTATATCAGAAAAATAAAAAAAAAAAATAAACATTTTTCATTCTATCTTTCGTGCACATAGATATATTATAAAAATAATTGTCGAAGAGTATGAAAATATCTTCGAAGATCTGTGCAGAGATACAACATATATTATCAAACTATTGAGATAACATATGTATATGTCGTTATGATAATATACATGTCATCGCAAATGACGTGCAAAATCAGTTTATTTCCAGTCACTGATATGATGTTGCTCGACAAGTTCATTGCCAAGGATAGTGAATTGCGCAAGTTTTCGAATTGTTTGTATATTACTGAATTATACACTTAATAATTTTTCTGTATATATCTTATACGGTTGATTTACTGTAGAAGGTAAAAAGTATATTAATTAGTATTTATAGTTTAAATAATTGTATGGAGGATTCGATGGGTAGAAAGGTAAAACAAATCTGTTGGGGTTTTTGAATTTTTTGTATTAAAAAGTAGAAAAAATATAAATTTTAACAAATCTGTATAAATTTAAATAACATGTGTTGATTTTAACAATAACAAATTTAACAAAAATCTTCGAAACATTTAACCAATTTTAACATGAATATTCTGATTTGAAACTGTTAATAAATAAAAACATCTTTATAATTAAAGTATTTAAATAAAACTGATTTTGAATTGTATAAATTAAAAATAATTTTAGCTGTAGATTTAGCTTAGATTAGCTTAAATTTCGTTTAACAATGAGTTGGTAAGAATTTAAAATAGCCTGAACAATCACAATTTTAGCAGTATGTATCAGTAAATTAACAAATTTTCTTTTTCAAGTAAATGAATAATAGAATACCGAATGAAAATGTATAACTGCTTTACGCTTTCAATATTGAATGTATATCAATTTAAATTATAGTAAATGATTTTTTGTCAGAAAATGTAATTAAATCATATACTAAAAATTATGCATTCGGTATATCGTCACAAGCATTCTTAATAAACATCATTTGTATTGACGTTTTTTTCTCTCGTTTATACTATTTGATCACATAGCGCTGCAACTATAAAGATTCGTTTAATACTGGGATAGAATTTTTTCGATGAATGACTAGTACAATTTTTTATTCATTTTTTGCAACATTTCGGCAACAGGCTCACAACCTTCTTACAGTTCTGCAAATTTATTAAAAGACTATACAAAAATGTGTGTATCACTAAATTACAGTATAATTATAGTACAGCATAAAAAATTAAATCAATCTCTAATTGTTTGTCATAAATGCTAAACTATTGCCGAAATTTTGCCATCGAAAAATACTATCCAACAAATTATATCGTCTTTGACTATATCAATCTTATTTTTTAGAACCTATACTTATTAAAATGATAAACTGGCAATAATATCAGTTTTTTACCTTTTGAACAAATATAAAGGTTCGCTTAATGATTTATACCATATCAGTGGTTGAAAACGAGCTACTTTTTAAATCATTATCTCTATATTATTATTAATAAGGTACCTGAGCCTAATATGCCTACCCTAAGCGGAAACGGCCATAATTTTTGAACGGAGAAGAATTTTTTA
>JAWWEN010018498.1:0-20046 GCA_035582955.1 Sycophila texana | reverse complement strand
CTAGTGTGCGCCATATGTTACTAGAAAATCTAGTAACTTTCTAGTAACTGTTACTATATTTTTTTCTCAGTGTGTATTTCTTTCATTCAATAATGAACTGATTTTTATTCGGCATTGAATCGTATTGAAAAAGATTGAAATACTTTTTCTGAAAGTATCGTTTTGGATCTAAATCACATTGAACAATTTAAAAATGTCATTCGTTTATTCACAGATAAAAAGAATCCTTTCTGACAAAGTCGCGGACTTAATAATTACTGAATGTGATTTTAAATTCTAACAAATGACTAGGAATTAACAATTATTAAGATATGTATTATTTGCTGTAATAAATATTTCTTTACTGTTAAGAAATATTTACTTGTGACGAATCACATGAGAAAATTGACTGTAAAATAATTAATGACAATTTTCTCTTGAATTATTCTTTTTATGTGTTCACTCTCAGCTTTTAAAATTTAAGTTTAAAATTTTAAAAGAGTCCATTAAAAAGTAATAAATAATTTTAAAAAATGTTTATTCAAATAAAATATGTACGTTATAATATAAGAATCTTTTTTATAGTACGTAGCGTTAAAGGAACGATAATATATAATGATATAGATTATAGAATTATGTTAGACAATTTTCAATAGAGCTACGTAATTATAAATGCAACAGCCAAGCATTACATCACTTACTGTCTCGCGAATCACTTATAATTAAAGTTTAAATCCAGAGATCATAAGTTCAACGTTTGATCAGTCAGCTTGAATTCTCTTTTGAGAAAGGGGCGGACGTGGTTCTTATGCTAATGAATACCACTAGCTAGAGATTGTAAAACCGTGATTGACGTAATTGTAAACCACAATCGTTAGATCAATAATTAATTGTGCCAAATGCATGTTTCCTTTCACTTTTCCGTGCGCAATTAAAAAAAAAAATCGACTAAACAAAAAAAAAATAATAAAAAAAGTATGAACAATAATGACGATCATTTTTATCAGAAATTTGATGCTATAATCTTTATCTGCAAATTCTTATATTGCTCACGGGCTCGCTTAATGGAAAAAATATTCTTCGCGCCGCGGTACATTCTTAATGTGAATTTATGGACAGCGTTACATAATTTAGCAACACATTTTTCAGCGCAAAGTTTATTTTAAAAGTAAAAAATTTTAATTAATTCTATAAAATACATTTACGCTACTTTACGAAAACTAATCTCGAATTTCGTGTTTAATAAACATTTTGAGCATTAAATTTTCAGCGAGTGTAAAACATTAAAATGGCTATATTTAGTGCAAAAAAAACGAGTATAGAAGCTAATTTCGCGTGTCTAGACTCAAAAAGATAGCATCATAGATGCGATAATGATGATCGTAATCTGCAATATGTTGCGAAAACATCAGCTGTAGCCGGCGAACCCTCCCCCTTTAATAGTTCGCCCAGGCTCCCACTTTCACGGCCTAGCAACTGCGGGTGCACGCTTATATTTCGCTCGAATCGGTCCCTTCTCATCCTTCAAAAATCTCATTTTACTATTTTCGAAAAAAAATAGCCAGTCCAAAAAACCTCTAACGATAATTTCTACAGTTTCCTCATTTACTTTAAAAAGATAATAATATTAAATAATAAAAAATAATATAAAATTTTGTAAATCCAACTAAAAGTTTTGTTGAATCCTTTTTACAAAATTATTTGATTGATTTATCTAAATACTTAGTTGAAAAAAAAATCAATCTATAGCCAAAAATATTTCATCAATTTAACTAAAAATTTAGTTGATCAAATGTTTATATTATTGAATAAACCTAATTGTTTTTTGTAATGAGAATTACAATTGAATGTACACTATTTTTTCAGTAAAAAGAATGTACACAAAAGAACACCCATACAAAAATATTACCAATAACAAGACCAACGACCGTGTGATATAACTGATTAATATTTCGCCGAAAATAAACAAAAATATCCAATAAAGAAGATAAATAAAATGAAAAATAAACCCGCAGTATTTCGAAGGTAATTGAAAAATGTTATCCTCATTTTTCAAACGCTGATCGCCAAACGATTCCCCCCGCGCATTAACAAACAAAGGGAGATCCTGAAATAACATTGCGTATTAATTTCCCATAACTGCAATCACACTCGCTTCGGAATCAAAACGAGAGGAACGGAATAAAAAAAAAAAAAAGATCAGGAAAAGCATTCCACGCGAGTGCGTGTTGCAAAGAGGAAAAAGAGAGAGAGAGCAATAGAAAGAGAGGCGATAGATGTATATATAGGTAAAGAGAGAGAGAGAGAGAAGGATGCGCCGCGCAATCCGCGGAGGGACAACCCGACCGCAGGAATCGCGTCGCCCTTTGTACGAGGTTTCCCCGGCGTCGCTCGGCCGTGCATGTTGCGCTCGCGCGGCCACGGGGAGCCGCGCAAGGTACACGCGCACCCACGGCGCCGCGCAGCCTCTCCCCCGCCTCAACCGGATCCTTATCGAGGCATAAATTTTCGCCGGACTAAGAAGCGCGAGGCCACGCGAGAGAGCGAGAGAGAAAGAGAGAGAAAGAGCCTCCTTATATCCTCCGCCGTCGCCGGATCATCCTCCTTCTATATATACATATATACCTCCCCCTCTCCTCTTATTATTCCTCCGGCGGCACGGATTCGCGCTGAGAGAGGGACGAACAATCGCGCCGGACGTAAACATTCACGGAGGCGAATTGAATTTTCGCGCGGGCGAGAGAGGAGGGCCGCCCGCCGGTCAAGTGCGCGGCACCGATGAATAACGAGCTCTTTTTCGCTCGACACTCCGCTTTATCGTGCGGGGATTAATGGATTTTGCGGCCTGTCTTCTGCCCCTCCCCCACGCTCCCCCCCCCCCTTTTTTTGCCATTGCGATCGAACGGAATTTATGGTTTCTTACCGCAGGACGACGACTTTATTACGGGGACAAATTCAACGATTCGCGAGCGAATTTCGCGCTAAGTGTAGGCGAGAATCGCACGAAGTGGTGCTGAAGCAAAGGAAACGAGAACGGGCTCGATTTGATTTTCGTTCGTAGCGTTTAAAAGGAGAGCGTTATAGGAGGAAAAAGATTTTGTTCGCTTTAGCCATTCTTGTCCAAAGGTTTTTCATTTTTTTTCTTTCATTTTTAACGACTTTTACATGATTGAAATGGTGTAAAGACTCAAACGTTCGTTATTGATGGGTAATCAGATAAAGGAAATACTATTAGTAGTCAATGTTTCGACACTGTTTTATAGTGTCTTCATCATGACTGTACAGAAAGAACAACATTTTATTCAATTAAAAGTGTAGAGAATTTTTTTTTTTGAAAAAAGAGTTTCTCAGCTTTGAGCATCTGTAAATATTTAATCAAATAAAATGTTCTTCTCTCTGTACAACAGTATCGAATCGTTAACGAAATGAATGAAGTTAATCCTACTATATAGTTTGACGTGATAATTCGAGTATATTTCCTGTTTGATGAATTTAACATGAAGATTGACTTTAGTTGTTTTATTCGAAATATTTTAAAAAATTTACTCATTCACACGTAGCTTATATACTTTTAACTACGTAGATAATATAATAAGTTGTTAACTAGTATATAAAAAAAATACTACCATTAAAAATGCAAACGCTGTTTACTGTAACTTCACTTCGACTAAATCTATTCGCGTCGAATGCATTATTCATCGTATATTCTTGTCGAATTAAATTTACCGTGAAAGGATTGGTTTTGCCTTTAATAGTATAAAGACGCTAGTTCAATGCACTCATCATGAGGCGCTTATGCACCTCAAGTGACGTTGAAGAACCGAGCGATCAAAATTAAATTTCCAAGCAAAGAACTATACAGTACGCCGTATCTTCTTAAACTTGGCATTAAATAAACAACTTTGTTATCAATTAATTACTCGCTAAAGTTTTGCCGGAAGTTCATCGTCCTAAGATGCAGTTTATCATCCATAGCAATGGCGAACAATTTTCTATTTTTTGCCAAAACTAATTTAATTAAAACAAGGTTATTACATGCTGTACACTGGCTATTAATTAATTTAAATTATTGGTGTTATTGGTCGTTACCGTCTTTTAAAGTTATCGCTCATTATCGTCTTTTAAACACGTACAACGAAAGAACCAAAGAAATAAATAGAATAAATTTATAATTTAAAATTGTTTTCTATATTATTTCAATTATTTATAAATGTTATCAGCAAATATATGCTTGGTTTTACTTAATACAATAGGCTCAATGCCGCAATTACATTGTTACTTTTCATTCATCCCAAAAAAAAGTATACTTGATCGGAATAAATTCTTACGTTGATAAATTTTCGGTAGATTTTCAATGTTTTCAAAATATGGCAAAGATATAACGACAAAGATACAATAAAGACAAAAACAAATCTTCAACGTTGCCAGCATTAAATGATTGTTAAATCATTATTTTGATAAATAACATCGATAATGTACTGGTCAATCGAAATTCACTATATTTGTCAAATTAATTTGCAATCATAATAATTATACATTTAGTTAAAATATCAGACATTTAGTAGAAACATCAGTCATTATTTGTCTTAGTTGGTCAATCTGTTAAGCACCGAACACCGATATTGTGACTACTGTAAGTATTAACGCTATAGAGATAAAGCGACAGCGTACAATAATGGAATCCATACGCGGATCGATTAAAAACATCTTACACTACCGTTTCATTCTTCTATAATTTGAAGTTTTCTTGTTAATCAATAAAAAACACTTATCCCTCCAATGAAATCGATAAAAACAAATTAATCGCTTTAATATAAAAGCCCTCAAAGACGTCGATCAAGTAGCCCTTGCATTTAATTTCTCTTATATTTCACTTTTGAAAAGACGATGGCGAAATTATTCAAAAGCAATCTCACGATTAAAACAAAACGCGCAGGCCAGTGTGCGGCTTGATTAATAAAAATTGATTTATTAAAACTAAATTATCCCTCTATTAAGGGAACATTTTCTATTCATTATTATTATAATCATTTTCGGCGAGCAACGGCTCTCACCCGAGCTCAGGAGCTCCAATTTAGCACAGTATAAATCTTGATTATCAATCTACCGCCGAAGCAGCTTTCCACATTTCCATTAAGACTCGGGCACACCCCTTCTCAACCAACTTTATTTTTCGAACCCCGACGGCGAAAAAGTTTCCGCCATCTTCCCGCGAGACCCCGGAAACGGACCCTCCCGACCCAGAGAGCAAAAAAAAAACACACACACACACATACACACTGCAAACCCCATCAGGAGCGGGAAGAAAAGTGTATTATGCACCATGCACGGGAAATATTGTAAAAATGTAATTGTAATGTAATTGACAAACCGTCACCTCTAATGAAGAAAAGCACATTTCAAAGGACTATTTTAATCTGCCTTTTTTAAGTTTATCGGGTTTTAGAAGTGTTCATTTTACTCCAATGCTTTAATAATGGCAGATTAAAGTAGTCCTTTATTAGAGGCGACGAACCATGCGATTCGCGGCATTCTTTACTTCTTCCCATGCTATACAAATATTTTTTGCAATATCTCTTACTTCTCCCACGATATACAACTATATTTTTTGCAATCCCTTTTACTTCTCCCATGATATACAAATATTTTTTGCAATATTTTTTACTTCTTCCCATGATATACTATTGTATACTATACTTTTTTTACTTTTTGCATACATTCTTTTATTCAGCGAGCGACATATATTACAACCAGATAGCCGGGAAAGAACTTTCTTCCCGCTAGACAAAAAAAGAGGATTAATCAAGGGATGCTGAATGACGCATCATACTTACTGGGTACAAGCGACCGACGTCGATGTCGCGTTGACACTTTCTCACTCGCGAACGCGGGGGAGGTGTAGGTAGGGGGGAATCGGCGAAGTTCGAGGGAAACGGGTCTCCGGGCACCTGCGGTGTTCGCGCGCGTGCCGCCTGGGGGTCGCGATAAAAAAAAAGGCGACGGGCTCAGACGAGACGACAGTCCGGAAGATGAGAGGAGAAAGCGAACCGGTCACCGATTCACGCGGGGAATCCCTTCCTCGAGCGTTGATCCGGAAGTGCAGCTATACGCACACTCTCGGCTCGTTTTGTTTATATCCTCGCGCTATTTGGCTCAGCGTCGCTGGACCGGAAGATCCTTTTTGCTCTGGGCCGTTTAAATAGCCACCTCCTACTGCTTAGGCACACTCGCACTATTGCCCCTTTACCAGCACTGAACTATGACACTGTAAACCGTCGACTCGCAGTTTCGCACAGTCGACCCTGATTAAGTAGTAATCACACGCTGGGCAATTTTTTTTTTTTTTATTTTTATTTAATTTTTTTTTAATCTACTTAAATAAAATATCACTGCACGGATAATGCACTCAGGCTTTGCTCACTTCTCCCTAAGGATCTTTTAAATCTCGCACTGTCGCACTGAACAATATACTCTCGCTTCAACCGGCTGTCAATTGCCGAAGCACCCGCTGACTGCTATACAGATGCTTCTATACGTAGACGTTGACGAAGACGCTATACAGATGTTTCTATGTACTCCAGACAATACAATACCTCCGCACTGTGTTTAATTCAAATTTTTTTTTTTTTTTTTTTTAAATTTTTTATTTAAACGACTTTGAATATAATACTGCCCCTCGGGCGCACTTATTTATTTATTTATTTTTTTTTTCTTTCGTTCACACCGCGAGAAACGTAGTGTAAAAACACCGCGGCCCGCTCGAGCTCGGGAGCAGCGGCTCGGACCTCTTCGGCTTCGCAAAGCAGAGACGAGACGAGACGGGGTTAAGGAGATCGGCAAGGATTCGAGTACACGGGGTCTGCGTGACCGGGGGGTTTAGCGCTACTGCCGGCGGCTGCTGCTGCTCGCTCGTCCGTTGGCGGGCTTCGAATGAAGCGGCGCGCGCCTCGGCGCCGCGCCGTCCCCCACGCGAGCACCCGCCTAGCGCCGTCCCGCTCGCGCGCTTCCGCGCGGCCCGCTCGCGCTCTCGCTCGCTCGCCGGCGCGCACGCTCTCTCACCTAGCCCCGGCGACCCTTTAACGCTCGCACACCCCCGCACGCCTCCCCTTCCTCGCAGCGATCGGACGCAATTTTTTTATTTTTTTTTTTTTTTGTTGTTGCTACTCTCGCGGACCTCTTTTGCCCCTCTCTCGCTCCTAATAGGCATGTTAAAGAAATTAAAGAGAAGCTGAAAGGTATAGAAGGTAAATGTAGATGGTATATGTATATAGGCGGAAGCGGAGTGGAGTCCGGAGCGCGCCGGCGGGTGCAGAGTGTATAGCATAGCGTAAAAGAGGCATGCGCCATGTGAGAGAAGGACGCGAGTAGGGGGGTCGAAACCTTCGCCCGCGAGCGAGAGGGAGAGTGTTTTGCGCGAAAAGGGTGGAGAGAGGAGAGAGAGAGAGAGAGACAGAGAGGCTGGGAGAGCGTGTGTGCGGGTTTTATATATACACACAATCGGAGGAGGCCGGCGCAGGCGCACATATTGGCTCGGACACGCTGCGAACACCGCCGCAAGCACGCACACTCGGAAGTGCTCCTTCCTAGCGGGCGAGCTTTTTCAAAGGGCCCCCCTCCGGGCCTTGATTGGCAGGCTTTTTGCGGGGCGCTTCGATTAAGAAGCGGCGGCTCGGAGTTCGGGGCGAAGGTGACCGCCGTCACCGCCATCGCAGCGCGGTGAATGACTCGCTCTCTCGGCGTGCTCACACACACACGCGAACGAGCTGCCGGCGATGCATTCATGATTTTTAGAATGAGGTGTCGCTGATGCTTCTTTTTTTTTTTTAAGGGGCGAGGGGATGGTGCTACCTGGAGTGCATCCTGGGCTAGACAGTTTTTTTTTTTTTTTTTTTTTTTTTTAGCGAATGGTTTGAAATTTTATGTTGCATGTGGATTTTGAAGTGAAATTGTTGGATAAAATATTTGTTTAAAGTACATTCTATTCTGTGTTTGCTTTGAGAATAGAATAAAATGAAATAAGTATTATTAAAATAAAGTAGAGCTGTCGATAAGATAAATCGAAAGCTGCATTTATTTAACTGCATTATGCACTTATTTAATTTAAAAAATATTTATTCACTTTTGTTGACTTTTTAGGTAACTTCTGTTCCTATATAATAGTAAAAAGAAGCGAAAAAGCTTTGATTGAATGAGACGTTTTAAATAAATGTTATTTTTAATAAATGCACTTTTTTGTACACCAAAAACTATTGCACTAGGAGAGAACAATGTTACTAAACATTTGTATAGTTCTCTGAAGGAATTAAAATAAAATATTATTCTTTGTTCAATTGAAAGCACAAAATAAGTGTTTTAAAATCGAACGGATTTTTATAATATACAGAACACGGAAGTGTTAATCATGTCATGAATTTAATTAATTTTACATTTTAACGTTAAATCTTTTTTATTTGAAATACAAAAATCAATTCTGTTTCAACGTTAGTTAAAAATGTATAGGAACACACTTGAATGTAGCAATTAAAAACGAGATATTAATATTGAATGGTCTGACCATAGCCAGCATGTATCTACGCGCGTCGTTTAATTACTACTTGAAACTTGAAATTCAATGTTTTCTTGCACACGCGTGTCGACAAATATTAACTCTACAAATGAAGTTCACTCTGCGTGTAAAAAAAATATCTTCGATCGAGTGAAGTAATTGTAATGTATATATAAAATATACTTTTTAAATGATCACAACATGCTTAAATATAGTTCCCGAACATACACTCAAGAAAACATTGGAATTCAAATAAAATACTCCCATAAAAAAATTTGCTGATTTCAGCAATCGAAAAAAACTTAATTAAATCTCTACCTCATTCATTAACATACAAATTAATTAACGCTAATAAAGAAAACAGACATTGTCCGAGAAGAAGGGGGGTATATAGCCGGCCTTGCCGTCGCGAATTCGTGGGTGCATGTGCAAGCGAGAAGTTGCTAGGGAGAAAAAAAGGAGAAGCGCCGGAGAAAGAAGATGGAGAAAAGTGCAGGGAGGCGGCGAGGAGGAGAGAAGGAGCGAGAACAGCGAGTGTAGAAAAAGAGAAGAAGAAGCCGAGGAAGGGCGCGCGGACGAGTGAGCGAGAGGAGGCGAACATAAGGGACGACCGAAGAGAAGAGAGACTGAATGAAAGAGGAAGACAGCGATGTCGAAAAAAACACGCGGCCCGGCCGGCGGGGATGCAGGGGAGGAGGGGGCGTGATGGCGAGGAGTGGGGATGAAGAGCAAGCTGAAAAGATACAGGCGGGAGCGAGAAGGAGGGGAGATAGAGCCCCCCCGAGTGCATATAGTACGTGCATTTTCGGCTCGTGCACTTTTGACGTGGGCGCGGCGGCGCGCGACACCCCCATACGAGTGTGTCGTCGCGACAGTCGAGAGAAGAAGGGGCTGCCGCCGCGCCGCGCGTCTTGGGGGAGAGCGCGCGCCGGGGACCGCTCGCTCGTTTCCGAGCGCGCGATTACACTCGCCTCGTCTATCGTCAAAGGATAAACGCGAAAAACAACGAGCGCGCATTTTTGCGCTCTCTCTCTCTCTCTCTCTCTCTCTCTCTCTCTCTCTCTCTCTCTCGCTTCTTCCTCGCCTCCTTTTTTCATATTTTTTATTTTTTTATTCTTTTCAGCTGCTGACAAAACGAAAAACTTTCCTCGAGTCAAATTTACACTTTTTTTTTTTATTTGCTTGCTTCGTGTTTTTTGCGACTGGGATTATTTTCGCGGAGCAAGAGGAGAGGGGACAACGCGGGCGCGAGAAAACTTCGAGACTTGTCGAGCGGCGAAAATTAGTCCGAGGCTTGCAAATTTCACATCTCGGAAGATTTTTTTTTTTTTTATTTTCTAGAGTTTAGTCTTTTTGCCGGGGCGAGGCGAAGTTTTCTTCTTTCGTGCGTTTTGAAATATTGCGGTCCGCGATAGTTGCGCGCGAAACTGAACTTTCGCGAATTTTCACGATTCGCGTTTGTGCCGCTTAAACAATGCAACATAGTTAAATGTAACATATTTGCGTTGTAAAACGTAGTGCAAATAGTAAATATAGTGAAGGCACACTTAGTGAATTGTTTAATTCAGGTAAATGAAGAATTTTCGCTTTGCCTATTCGAATATGGTGCGAGAAACGTTCATTCGGTTTTTATACCTCAGTAGAATTCAAAGTTCGCTACGCTCTATACCGGAATTATGATTTAATATTTAAAAAGTACTTTATACGATCAATAATTTATTCAAAAGAATATTTATATATTTAACAAAGAATTCGAAAGTATAAATGTTTATAAATGTTTATAAATGTGTCAAATATAAAAAGGTAGCATATTAATTGAACATAAATTATTAAACTTGATAAGACAATTGTGTTTAAATTGTGTATGCACACAAGCAAATTACATTGATTTTTAAAGCGTTTTTACCGCCTGAGCACACATATTAATTAACTTAATTACAGTTTTCACCTAAAGTATATATATCTCTATTCTCCCGGTAGAAAAATGAAAGAGCCAAGTTTGTCTTGGCGAATTATGAAGCCTGCTAAAGGCCACTGCAGCGTTATCGTAAAAAGAAAGGGCAAAAAGCGATGGAGCTTGGATTTTCAATTATATACTGTATGTTCTACACGTTTGAAATATTTGGCACCGGACCAAGGGGGACAATTTAATGTTGATTGTGATATGAGAATTACGGTAAAAAACGATGCACCGATAACCGAAACTTTTTGGTTTAAATCTACCCCTTATTTTTCTTCCTTTTTTTCCGCAGAAAACGAAATTTTCGATAATTACTCCCGATATAAAGTTTAATTGTTTGAGAAATTTATTTTTATCACGATTTTATTAACTTATACCCGTATAAATTTCGACGTTAAATTGAAAATCGTTAATTGAATGGTGTATACAATTTCTTCGCACATCTATACACTTTTTTCAATAAAGTATACCGCGTATAAGAAGTTTCTTAATTTAAAAAACAAATAAATGAATTGAAATACGCGCATCGAATCACTCACACACGCGTCACCTTACAACGCATTAATTTAAAGTAGGTACTATTAAACACACACTTAGATAATAATTTCATCGCATAAAAATTAAAATATATTTCCTCTCCCAGCAGCGGACCCCTTTTAATTTACATTCATGTCACCAAGTTATAACTCAGCCTGGTGCGCGCCCGGCAAAAGAAAGCGGCGGTGCACTCGCCGGGGCGGGAATTTATCAAAAACAGCGCAGCGCGCCAAACGGATTGTTGAGCACGCGAAAAATTTCCGCCGAAGAAAAAGGAGCTGAAAAACAAAAAAAAAAAGGAAAAAAAAAAGCATAAGCCAAATTACGCGGCACTCGAGCGCTTCCGAAAACGTCGCCCGTATTACGCGATTTTCCCCGCGCGGCGATTTTCCGCGAGCAGCTCCAGTGCAGCACGACATCGCGAAGCGTCCATGAAAAAAAAAAAAAAGAGATAAAAATTCGCGACGGCGTGAGCAATTGCCGGGTGGACCGGCGACGGCGTCGCCGAGGGATGGAAGAAAAACGAAAGTATACGAGGCAGCGCAAACTCTCCCTGGCCCCTGTGCAGGGTGAACCAGGAGAAGGGGTGGCCGCGGGGCGAGGGAAGAATTTTTCATATGCGCGCCGCAGACGAGCACCGGCGCTGGAGCCTCATTAGGGATGCGCATGATTCGCGCATGTGTGGCGTAATTAACGCCCCGAAAAATCATTACTGCTTTAATTTTGCAGGCGACTCTCTCTCTCTTTCTCTCTCCTTCTCTCTGCCAGGGGACGGGAATTTTTCGCTAAGAGTAGCCGTATAGTACGCGAGCCTGGCCTCGACTTCTCTTTTTTATTTTATACCTTTAATTATCCAGGCCCTCTTTGCCTATAATTTATCATCCGCAAACTTCACTTTTAACGGGTTCCGTGTTGCCGAGCATGGATTTAATAAGCTCTGATGGATCTGCTCCTTTTTTAGAATCGAAATGTGTCTTATTTGTGAAGCAAATGAAGACGAATAGAATAACGTTAATGTGTAAACTAAGGGCAAGGGAAAGAATTGGTTCACTGTGCAATGAATAAGTCTTCTAAATTTCCATCCGCATTAAATATAAGTAACCTTTTTGGAATCTTTATCATTTAATTAAAATGTCAATGAAATTACTTTTATTTCTATTATATGTAATTACTTATCATTTAAAAATAATAATAAGGTGTTCCTCAGTTTCTAAGTATTCATAATTTATTGTATTTAATTGCATATATATAATTTTTTTCTACAAGGGAAAAAAAATTCAGTATTAAAAAGTAGAATAGTCAATTCCCAATCAACAAGAACTATATAGCAAAATTTGTTATCAGTAAATTTTGAAGAATCTATTGTAATTATTCCAATAATATTAGTTTTTATTGACACTAAAATTGACTATTGCAATTTAATTTAGTAGAAAATTCTTCTCTGTGTATATATCTTTTTTTTATTCCATTAGAGTTTAGATAATGACGATCGTATAATTATACTTCAAAGATGTAAAGAAAAAATTTTGTAAAACAGCATTGTTAAGAATATCACTTTACAAAAATGTAAAATATTAACAAAACTACTCTAGAAAAATTCACTGATAAATTAGTGAACATCACTATGGTAAAGCAGTGAATTTCACTGGAGGGAATTTAGAGAGTAAAGAAAACTTTTTGAGGATACAGAAGTTAACAATTATTTAAAATCATCACCTCAGATCTTTTAGTCCTGTACGCATATTTTTCAAGTATTCAAACCGAGTGAGGGCGACACCTTTTGGAAATCGATAAAATTCTCTGTCGAGAGCAGCAGGTGCAGAGTCTAGAATCCTACTAGCAATCTAGGAAGAGCCAAAGAGCGGCGTACCTTTAGTATCCTCTGTTCGCAACTCCGCCGAAAATGTAGCGAACCTGTCCTTATTATCGACTACGGGAACTTCATTGTTTCTACTTACTCGCGATTGCAATGCAGACTGTACATAATCTTTTGATCAATTATTAATAAATGCAATTTTACAGTAGCCTCTGATGATACACATTGGCATAAATGATTTCTGAATTTTAATATTTCATTTGCATGAACGCTATGAATAATTGCCTTATTTAATATTAAAATTGCACAAGCGAATGCGCAAAATGAATATCCATTGAAGTGCCATCAATTTTAATTGTACGATTCGAGACAATAACTCATAATTTTCCTCCTGAAATAATCTATAGTACAAATAATAGTGATACAAAAATTCAGGTAATTTAAAAATTTGAAAACAATCACAATTTTATAGTTTTTTTTTTGTTTTTTTTTTTGTTTTTTTAACTTGTAATTTTTTATTTTAACGCCATAATAATAACTACACAATTGCGGTATCTAATAAAAATTTTTTTTCATTCATTTCCAGTATTGGACCAATGTTGGATTTTCATTCATCTCCAATATTGGTCCAATATTGAATTTTGATTATTCTCCAATATTGGACCAATGTTGGACCAATACCTTCCAATCTGCAGATTTCATCTTATAAGTTCCACAGTCATTCTACAATAAATGTGCAGAAAATCTGCAGAGAATCTACAGAAAATCTACAAAAAATCTATACAAAAACATTCCATGTAGATTTTCTGCAGTATTTATAAAAACCTCTGTATAAATGCTACCCAAACTCTACATAAAATTTAATTTATTCAGAACTTTTCCCTAAGGGAAATAACTTAATACTATGCATAGCACAGTAAAAAAAATGTTCTACGACTGCGGGCAAATATCGAATAGCTGCTATAAACAATTGAATATTTCCCCAAAGAACAATGGGCGATTCATGCAATTTTAAGCGAGCCTACGAACTGAGAGAATCCGTCATTAAGCGTGTCCATGCGAGAAAGGCTTCAACGTCGCGACCATCCGGGCGCACGTGTGTATCGATCGGAGGTCGTAAATGCTTAATGACGCCAAGAAAGTTCAATACACGCTTGGATGGAAAAGGCAAAGCTTTTGCCCTTTTATACCCGAAGTCGCCCTGACCGCCGCGCGCTGCTCATCGTTTTATCGATTGCACATATATTTATTTGTTTCTGGTCAGCTGCGAGCGACTCGGAGTGTGCACGACCGCGACACCGCAATTGTGTCGAAGTTTAATTTCATATGTATTTATTTTTAAACGGCGTGTATGCGAAAAATTCCTTTGTGATTTTAATGCTTCGCATAATTATATTGCCGGTTGGCTTATTAAGGCTTTCCAATTTGATTTTTAAAATTGCATTTTGAAATGTGAATTCGAGTCTTTCGGAAGACAATGTTAATATTTACCCTGATATTATTTTATTCTTTATTTTTTAAAATCTGTGCTTTTATATCCATCAACTTTGTATTATGTAAAATAATATTTATAAGGTTTTTAAAAAAATTATAATAAATAATTGAATCTTATTTTTAACCTCTACTATACTTGAATTTACAAGGGCTTAAATAATTTTCTTTTATTAAAATTTTACACACTAAAAGAAGGGGATTACAATAAATTTTGTAAGATGGGGACAGATAAGAAAATTACTATAAACTTTCGAAAAATTACAATTTTTATAGTAAGATTTGCCTGTACAATTATAGCAAATTTTGTTATAAAAATTGTAATTTTTCCCAAATTTATAGCAATTTTTCCAAAACTTATAGTAATCTTCTTGGCTTCCAAAGTCTGTCCCCATCTTACAAAATTTATTATAAAGCTTCCGCTATTATTTTTTTCAGTTCATTTAAAAAAACTGAATTAATTGTTTGCCCTTCTTTACTCATCTCGCGTTCCGCTTTGATTTAAAACTTGTTGCTATGCTCTTTGCAAATTCATATATGACCCCATTTTCGTGTGAGTTTTACCATCACAGGTAGGTATATCTTTAATAAGAAGGTGAACAGAAAAGAAAAAATTCATTAAGAATGAACTTATTAATGTACGCAGATCGAGTAGTTGTAAAAAATTTATGAAGATTTACATTCAGATATTTTTATAAACGTATTTAGCTACTTATTATCACATACTATGGAAAAATGTTATCCTGTCTATACATCAATTAAAAGATATTTTAAGATATCAATAAGTCATTTAAATTTTGCTCTTCAAAGTAAAAATTTCCAAAACGCAAAAAAATGAACTTAAATAATTTGTTCTTCTCCACCACAGATATAATTTTTATTTATTTTACTCCAAAACATTCAAATATATTCGTATACTCTAAATAAATTCTTGCCTCCCCCCCCCCTCCCCTCCCCCAGAGATATTACTTAAAAGCTTCTGACGCGCCTGTCTATATGTAACCAAACGCGAGCACAGGGTAGAGCATCCGCTAGCGAAGTGCAGGCGTACACTATATTTCTTAACTATAATCCCACACCTGCGTCAAAACACATCCTGCATCCCTCCGTTTCGCCCTGAACTCGTCCGCAGAGCAATATAGGAAAAAGGGACCCGGAGCGAAAGGGTTAACGACCCGTCCGCTGAATAATGGAGAAGTAAAGGAAACAGTGCCGGCTATTATTATTACGCCGGGAAAGGCCGAGCGTCAATCGCCGTTGTTTTCCGCGACTTATAGCCCTTTCCGTGCGGACCGCCGCTGGCGTGCGCGGCGCCTTTTCCGCGCGCTCGCGGAAACGGAAGTCGCGGGGACCGCGCGGCACGAAGATGCCCGCCGGAGGACGCGCGACGGAGGGGGGCTTGTAGAGGTGCACGCGCCGCTTTAATTATGCACCGACCGCCGCGGCTCCTGCATATTTCAACGGCGTGATGACTGCACGGACCGAGAACCGGACCGGCGGGAAGGCTCGATTGGGACGAGTCGCGGCGCTCTTATATGCGGTCGTATGTGTTTTGTCAAATAATTTTCTTGCGGTTGGGGTAACGCTGCGGCGACGATGCCTAGTCTTTACATACTGCTTCCAAACATAGTTGCAAATCTATTTTAGATGCGTTCGTGACGATTATGGAAGTCTGCGGGATAAAATTTAGATTTTAGAAGAAACTTTTTTCAAGCGAATGCAATTGTTGCTTTATTTTGCAATACCTTTTTCTTCAATTGGATTAGAAGGTTTAATAATATCAATCTGTGAGGTCATACACAGCTATTCCAATTTTTAGTAGATTTTTTTCTCTCGGAAAAACAGGAAAACGAGTTAAGCTCTGAATAGACGTAAGTAGTAACAGACGGGCACCGAAAGGCACCGTTGATTAATTAATAGTGGCATATGCACTATCCAATTGGAGACAAAAATTTTTTAAGATGAAACAAAACTGTTGGTTAAAAGCGAGAAAAAATTAAAAAACTAATCAACGGCGCCTTTCGTCACCCGTCTGTTACTACTTACGTCTGTTCATAGCTTAAACTCGTTTTCCTGTTTTTCCGAGAGAAAAAATCTACTAAAAATTGCGATAGTTGTGTATGACCTTACAGATTGATATTATTGGAATAATTACAATAACTTTTACAATAGGAATTACTGTCAAATTTACAAGATCTATAGAAAAATTTGCTAAATTTACTATTTAGATACTATTGTAATTTTTCCAATAATGTAAGTCCGTGAGAACATTAAAAAAATTGTTTGTTGCAATTTTTTTCTTACATTATCTTATACTGATTAAACATCTTACATATCAATGAGTTAACAACTGTTATCGCAAAGAAATATTTCTTATAAATATTTAAAAAAAAAAGTGGAATAATTCTTATCAGAATCAGTTAATTAATCATCCACTTATAATTTTCTTTTTCAAGGAAATACCTGGCTGAAATTATCTCCAAGATATCGCTTTAATAATGTGTCATGTAAACCATAATAACATTTCACGGAAACATTTGTTGATTTAGTTATTGAACATCCTTTAGAACTTTACTTTTTATTTTTAATTCTTTGAAATTGCATTTAAATATTACAAATTTTATACTATTTGATAACTTCATTTAATTTCAAACTAGATTTTTTATTTTATAAGCGTTTGCACAATATAAGCCCACATGTATTGCACGTCAATCGATTGCAGCTCGTTTCTATAACTAGAGTAATATCTTTTTTCATGTTAAATTTTTTATGAATCACAAAAAAATGAACACTCTTATATTCTGACAAAGAATTTTCCTAAGCTGTACAATATTGAAGAAAATTATTTTAAAAAATTTCCTCGTTTAACTAAAATTCACAGAATAAAACGATATTGCCGAAAACACACTTTAAAAAATCTTTATTGAAATAATATCTGTTAAAATACGTGTAGTGATTTTAATCAACTCGTAATTATTCATTAGAATTTAAGTAAATTAGCATGAATCAACTAGATTCCACTTATTTCCACAGAAGCCTCACACCAATACCACGGTAACGACGTTCCCAATATTTGCTTGGCCTTACCGATAAAACGCAGAAAAAAAAACTAATCAGCAATATACTTGTACACCTCACGGTCGAATTAAAAACGACTCTTTGTTGCAGCGCATTCCGGCAACATAAAATCCCGAAACTAAACCAATTTGAATAAATATTGAAAAAATATACGTTAAAATACGTCGTGACTTTAATTAACTTATAATCATTCTCACATTAAAATTTAGGCATATTCTCAAAAATTCGTAATACGTGCACACCTCAGAGTCGATTTAAAAACGACACCTCATAACAACGCATTAGCAACATTCTAAAGTTGAATTAGTGAAAAACTACTTAAAATTAATGGAAATTTCTCAACTAATTATTAAACAATGTGGAGGTCTTGCCACTATAATTTTTAGTGAAAATTCACTAATTACCGTACACTGAAAAAAAAATTTGGTAATTTTAAGTAAATATTTATTTCAATAGTACCTGTTAAATATTTCTTTGAATAAACTAAAACTAATTGAATTTATTTGTTTCTAAATTTAGTACCTTCGAAAAAATAATTACTTGATTCGAAGAAATATTTAATAAGTACTATTGAAGTAAATATTTATGAAAATTACCAAATTTTTCTCTCACTGTAGTTTTTCACTAATTCAGCTTTTTAGCTACAGAGAGCCTCGCCATCCAAAAAGCAGGAACTAACCCCGCGTCATTAAGATTCGCGAGGAGGGCGACAATCGCCCGGCGAGCGCTCCGCCCGCGCGACAATCAGATTACGCGGCTGCATTATGTGCGTGAAGCTCGCGCGCCGCGGAGGCGGATGCCGATGGTCCGCTGCATTAAACATAAGGGGGTCGTGCGCGTGATCGTTCGCCACGTCGTGTCCCTCCGACGGCCATCGGCGCCCGGCTGCGCACCGATGAAAAACGAGCGGTGCTCCTATACGGATTTGCTCTATTTTTATCCCTCCTCCTCCCTCAGTGCAGGGGAGGGGGCGTATAAAAGATGAATGAACTCGGGCCCCGACGGACTATTATGCAACGGCGCTCGATTTAATGCCCGGAGTCGAGGAAACTGTGATTTGACTGAGAAATTTTCCTCGAGCGAGGCGGAATACACATCAATATTCGATGCTACCCGGAATTGAAAATCCTTCGGCGAGCCAGTTTTCGCGGAAATGGTCCGTTTATGACCCTGGACGCCGGAGTGCAGGCGATTCGCAATCGATTTAATCGCTTTGCGTTTAGAGGCGGAGAGAATGAGAATTTTTCATGGGGGCTTTTAGATGTCGCTATTGAGCGGCTTTTATGTTTTATTCTGAGAATTGGAGCCATTTAGAATTGCATTGCTCAGAGATGGAGACCTCGTACGGGTAGACCCCTCGTACTAGATTCTATAATAAATTAATGTATCGTTTATAATTATTATGATATAATGTAACTTAAATAAAAAAAAAAAAATCTTATTTTTTTTTTCTCTGACGAAGATAAGCGCATTATAGAATTTTGTAAAAAAAATTCTACTTCGTTACCGAAAAAAATTGATAATACTTATATTGTATTTACCTAATGACCAAAATATTGAAATTCAGAATCATACCATTTTGTTATAAATTCAAATAAAATATATAGCTTTTTTCGGTAAAGCTATATTTTTTATTTGTATTTGTAAAAAAGAAATGGTGGTTGTTGCAGGTTTCGGTCATTGGGTATGACCTGTCATTAACTCACTAATTAAATTATCAAATTGATATTCTTTAATAAATAGATAAAATTTAAATTAATAATCATAATATTACAGGGTAAAAAAAAGAATTTCAATTCAATTAAAATGCGACAATATTATCAAGTTTTTATTGACTCCCACTCAAAAATGTAAAACACATCTTTTCCGATATTCTGGAAAAGTTTTTAATTATCTTCATAATCAGCGGCACACATATGATCACAAATGATAATTCCGACAAATGGTCTGCTCATTCCTCTCCTCACCAGATGGGCTTAGCGAAGACGTTGATGGTGAAGTTGAGATCCTGGCCAGTCTGGCTCCAGAAGTACAGAGTGACGTTCTTCTGGTTAAGTCCTCCCTTGATGATCTGAGCGTATCCACCTTTACCCACGCGATTCAAATCCCTAGCCTCGATCATGGTGATGGTCTGGTTCCATCTGGGCACGTTGCAGACCCTCTGGGTGTTGAGCACTGTGCCGGGCTTTCGGCGGAGATTAACGTCTCCGTAGCAGACGAGTCCGTCCTTCGCCTGTCTGTAGCCAACCTTCAAAGTGCTAGCGCTGACGCCGACCACGGCGATGGCCAGGGCCACGGCCAGGAGGATCAGGTGCTGCTTGGCGAACATCCTAATCGTCGGATTTCACTTGGCACGGTACTCTATATATGTTTTTCGCTAAACGAGCGAGTCTGTGAGGTTCCACTCGGCAGACAGTCACTTTATAGGTAAAACTTTATCTATTCGCGTCGTTATCTTATCAGCTCGAGTGGGGAAAAAACAAGAAGAAGTTGACAAGTGTTGGGACACATGGTACGCGTCACCTTTCGCGGTATACGTAGAGCAGAGCTTTCCTTTATAATGATGGCTCGGTATGATTCATGCACATAAGAATCGTGCACATATTAGTTCGTGCACAGTTTAACGTTGTAAATATATCT
>JAWWEN010018478.1:111-20050 GCA_035582955.1 Sycophila texana | reverse complement strand
CCCCCCCCCCCCCCCCAAATAACGCGCCGATTTTTGCGCAGACTCGCGAGTCGATTTTCCTCTGCGGGGCCGTTTATTACGTTGTGCTTTACGCGCACCGGATATTATGATTTTTCCGCTGGGCGCTGGCGAGGGCAGGAGGTATTTTCATTTAATTATGTTGCATCCATTAACGGCCTTTACCCATATACTTAAAAAATTACTTATAAAGTATAAATCATTAATTAAGAAATAACAGTTACTATAACTTTCTTTTTTTTTACAACTATACCACGACGTTGGCGATTTTACTAATGAGTGCGCGATGCAGTTTATGTCGCACGCCGACGGACGAATTTTGTTACATGAGATTTTAACGATTTCGAATTCAATTTTGCATCGACGTCGGCGAGGCGGCCTTTCTCTCCCACACTTTTTTTCAGCACTTTCTGCTGTATCTTTCCACCGACGAGAGACAGTGAAATGGAAATTTAATGCATTCGCCGGGAATAAATTTCGCCGCTTTGACGAGTCCGCCAAGTTGCCGCATTAAGATTCTCATATCCAGAATAGTTTGCCGCGTTCGTGGCAAATTCGAAATGGAAAGTTGAGTAAAAGTAAATTTTAGCAATAAAACGACCATTTGACAAACACAACGTATCTGGAATGCGCAAGGTTTACTCAACCAAGCCGCGCGAGCTAAAAAACGTTGTCCATAAAACAAACACGAATTAGCATGGAAATCTTTTGGAAAATCACTCGCACTGCGAGCGATCATCAATTCTGTAAAATACGATGGGCGCCGCGCGCGGCTCTATTATAAAAAAAAAAAGCAGCCGAGGGGAAAAAAAAGTGCAGCGCCGGGCAAATTAACGATTCATTACGAAACGCGAAAAATCAATCGGCGCGAGAGAGAGTCCGATGGGTGGCGCACAAAAGGGGCGCGAGTCCGAGCTCGCCACAATAAATTATATACCGCGCGGCTCGCGGGCCTCGCGCCGCCGGCGTCGCCATTCCATCTCGCGGACGCGAGAGATCAATAATTCACGGCTCGCAATAATGATTCAATAACGCCGATAAATTCGTTAGCGTCTATCAATCTCTCAGCGGCGCCGTTATATCGTCTTGTGCAACGTGCATCCCCCCCGTGCGAGGCGGCGCCGGCCACGCCTTTGACAAACCTTCGCTCTCAGGCTCGGCGGAAAGCGTCGAATTTTCCTTTCTTTCAGCTCGCGGCTCGAATAAATTTTAATTTTTACAGCGTGCGTATGGTGCTTAGTGTGCGAGAGTGGAAAAACTAATTTCACGTTTAATCTGACGGTGCGGATATTAAAAAATGATATTTAATTATTATTTTTCTTTTCATTCAAGAAATTTAATTAATTGTAACTGAATGTGCAAAATTTTATGCTTTGCCGTTTTGTAATTAAAATTTTTTTATTAAATTCATAGAAAATTGATTAAATTACGACCTGGATTATTTTAATACTTTCTATACAAATTGCTTTGCTTTTATAACACTGTGTAAAAACATAAATTCATCAAAAATATGTAATGGAGTTACTTACACGTTCTATAAAATATTTTTAATACATAAAATGTGTATTTTAGAAACAAAAGATAACTCGAGTGCTACTCAGCATATCGTATTCTCGGCAAGATAGATCGTTTTTTGACAAATGCAAATTAGCAGAAGCCTCGTGGATGTTTATTTTTTTTTTTGGTCGCGAAAGGCTGGCTGAAACATTCCGAGAATCCTAATCGGGCGCTATCAGTGGCATGCCGCGCGGATTAAAATGTAATGTACGTGCGAATTCGTTAAAACGGAAACTCGAGTACCAACCAAGCATAAACAACAAAACTCGCGCGGATTGTCTTATCGAAAAATTTCACGCTGCAGCTGTTTACTCCCGGCTCCGGTATGAAATATTTGCGAATGCACTTTGCAAAAACCACTGTAAAGCTCGCCGAAACAGAAATATAGAGTTTCGTTTTGTAAACACTGCTGACCATATACGCGCACCAATCGAACTGCATTATATTTGCCGAGAGTCCGCAGCCGATATTAATTTGAAAAAATTCGAGGCGCAAAAATCCCGCCGCAAACAAAAACGACCGAGCGCGTGATATATACATCACCCTCAAAGCGATAAATCTGGTCGAGAAAAAAAGCTTTCACCCTAAAAGAAGTCGTCGATTGTTTACAGAAGCTCTCGAGCTCGGCGTATTAAAAATTAATATTTACTGCCGACTACAGTGTAAACACGCGTCATGCAGTTTTTTTAAATAAAATAAAAATTCGGCCTGGTACGCGAAGAAAAAAATTGAGGGGAAAAAAATGCGGGAATGACGCGCGTTACCGAACTCGACGCTCGGGGCCGCTTCACGCATGGGAGTGCGGCGACAAAAAGTAGGAGGAGGAGGAGGAGAGGAGGCCGCGGTGACCGCTCGAGTCACGCAGTCTGGCCAGGCTCAAGTTCGCGCGATGGCAGGACCTCGCGAAGCTTCCAGCATCTCTGACTAACGTTTCAATTTTTTTTCCCGCGGCGACAACGGCGTATCGCTTTCTGTCAATATTGCTTTACCTCAAGGGTCTCGACCGCATTAAATCCTTGTTCAGTTTGCTCGTTTCATGAATGAGAACAAGAAAAAATTGTTAAATCGATCGATAATATCTGCGGCTTAATTAATTTTTGGCACGAATTAATTTTGGGAATATTACTTTGCGACGTTAAAAATTTGTCCTTAATAATAGTTTGTAAAAAAATTTTAATCAATTTGCCATTTTTGCACGAGAGTATATCTCGGCCGCGCCTGAACTTCCGGATTTTCAATTTAGATAGTGAAGATGTAGTGTTTCCCTCGCGCCATTCAATCTCGTCTCTCGCACCCACGCCGCGTTTTCTTGGCTAATTGCCTTCGGAGAGGCGTGCCGATTATTTTTATCGAAAAAGCAGCAGCACGAGTCAAAGAGAAAAACGAGATAGCGCTCGGTTTTCTTGGCGCAGTTCTGCTCGCGCCGAGCTGCGAAAAAATGAGTGACAAGTTTCCTTAAACGCCGCCGTCGAATTTATCCTTTGACTCCACCGAAAAGACTGTAATTACCGCAAATTACGTTGTTCCCCGGGCATAAGTGAATACGGCTATTAAATGTATTAATCAATAAATTAATGGTAGAGCCATTAAAGTCAATAACGGCTATCCTTTGCACCAGCGTTAATGGAAAAACTTTTGCAAATTTTTGTAGACCGCTTTCGAAAATTCCCTTTATGAAATATACATTTTCGAAGTTTATAAGCGCAACGGTGGATGTTAATAAACTGTAATCGAAATCCCACTTCGACCCGCCAATTTGCGTACATAATTACCGAAAAATGAACTGACAAATTTTGCGAATATTATCCTAATAATACGACAAATAGGATATCGCGTCACTCGATCGCACCACGCCTCGACTGCCCGTTTAATGATTAATCTTCGAAAACAACGTGGCCCGCATTTACAACGGCTGTTAAACCTTATTAATTTAATTCACGGATCGATCGGCGAACTCGAATTCAAACGAGCAGTAGGTAAGTGGCACGGTAAACATCGTACTCGAGCATCAAATAGTGGAGGCGGCACAGACCCTCTGAACTTCGCGAGGGAAGGAGGGGGGAAAAAAGCTCGCGAGAAAAAGCGGAGAATCCAGCGGGGCGCCTCCATCCTCTTCGCGAACTTCCTAATCGCCAAAGTCGAACTTTTCTTCGAGTCCCGCACGGATGTCGCGAAATCCGCTAACAATTTTCTAATCTACCCGCCCCGAGGTATCTCTGTGCACAGCGAGGATCTCGCCGGGGGTGGGATAGCCCCGAGTGATTTATGAAAAAGACACGGCGCGGCGGCCTTTGTCGGTGCGATCGAAGGTGGCTTTTTCAGTACGCGATGCGTCAGGGACTTCCGAGGCAATTGTCATGCAGAGCGGCTCGGGGGTTTTACTAGTGACGGTAAATTTTGCGCTACGACGGACGGGATTCGACGTGGGATGAGTCTATTTCGGTCGCGTCGCCGGGCGCAACGCGCTTTTTGCGTAAGAGATGCAAATTGTATGCGTCGCCGAAGATTGATTTACAGAATAAACTCTTCTTTTTTTTTCCACTCGCCGGACAAATTGCCCTCGCTGTCCCTTTTAATTATGGACCCGCTGCTGGAATTAATGTCGTCGATGTGTCTCTCTCTCACTTTTTTTTTTTGTCCGAAAAGCTGACTTCGCGTTCGAAAATGCGATTCATCATTTCGCAAACTGCAGAGCCGAAAAAACAAGTGTACGCGCGATGCTCGAGTGAATTGGTGCTTTTTATTCGGTGACCATATAGCGAATGAACGCGCGGCATCGATTTAACGAAGAAAGACGAGGCTATAGCAGTGGACGGGCGTGAATCGACGCGATTGGTTTTAACGGTGGAAAAATATTCGTACGATCATCGCGCAGCAGTTTTCCCACGTTGTTTACGGAAACGGCGTAGAAAGTGGTATTTTCATTAGACGTGATAAAAAGGTTTTATGGTAGCGCGAAAAATGCGCCGTACCAATTAAATTTTATCGCGCGCGAGCGCATGCCAATAAAACTTCAATAAATTAGCTCAAGTCGCCACTTGAGTTCGACGACTATTGGGTAATTCATAGGTGGGGGGGACAAATTTTTCTTTTTTTTTTTTTAAATATTCGTGTTCAGCAAATTCTGTGAATGTCGCTTTATCTGACATTTGTTGCCGACGTGGTGTACAGTTTTTGGCGCGGCAATTACGTTGACATAAAACTTATTAACTTAAAAAAAAAAAAAAATATAGTGATTATGGAGAAATTTATGTGAAATTTGTTGCTCTTGAATTTCTCTTTGACGCGGTGTAATATTCGACTCCTTTTATCGGTGCAGGCTCGATTCTGGTGCAATCGAAATTCTTTGCGCCGTGATTAAGATATCTATAAACGATAAAAATATGTTAAACATACGCTTAATCCGTAGAAACACGACTGTCGCGTAAAATTTATTGACTAAAATCTAGGTGCTTACATTCGCGAACGCATCTGTTACGTCGCGCGGGTTCGGTCTCGCATCGGTACATGCGAGACGTAAAATTCCGTGAAATTGCGTTTTTTACGTAAAATTAAACGATCCGCGTACGGAACATAACACTACATCAGTCGATTTTATCGGTAATTATCTATCTATCGGGCGGAACGATCGCATGAAAAAATGCAGTTGCTTGTCGCATCAAAAACCCGTCTGCGTGATCGACACCATCCATTAATTTAATTGCCTTATTAAACTAGCAGTAAAATATTTTGTCAGTCACCCACAAACTCAGCATCGCGACGAATCTCATTTTTTTTCTCTGACTCTTCTTCCCCTCCCTTACAAACGACATCCACTTACGCGGACGACTCGACGCGTCGAATCGTTAGATCTACATATCTTAGACTTTGACACGATCCACGCTTGACGCTCCTCGATGCGATCGAGCAACGGTAAGAGCGATCTTATTCCTTTTTCTCCGGACATCGCCTCGATTAGGGCAGCACCAACGGATTTCGCGCCTCTGCGTCCCATTACGAATACACTCAGAAATTGGAGGATCAACGACCCGAACTCGCGGTGAAAAAAAGATCAAAGCCTGGAGAGAGGCGGGAAACGAGTGTGTGTCCCTCGTGATTGTCTGTGACGCGCAGTGGCTTTTAATCCGCTCCGAAGGATCCCGAAGCGAAGGTATATAACACGTAAATGCGACTTAAGCGCGCCACACGGAAAAGTAACAGAGCCGCGCTCGTGCGTACTGAGTCACAGCCGGGCTTTCATTGTTGTGCCCATTGCGACGGGATGGATTTATAGACTCTTGAATGTTGTCGATTTTCGAAATTTAAACGAGCGGGACCTTGGTTTTAGAAGCGAGCGCGTATATACACACTTCTGTCTGTTTTTTATTATCGAGTAGCTCAGAGGTTGTCCGAGGCGCGCGGGCAGTAAAATGCAGATTTAACTCATTCCACTTGGAGCAGTAAAATTGTTGAAGTCCGAGGTCTCTTTATAGTGGCACCTTATAACGCACTCCGACATTGTGCTCTTTAAAGGATCGTTCCCGTGAATGCTCTTTTAATCTAGCGAATAAAAAATGGGGAGGGCACAGTGAGTGCCTCGGTGTCTGCGAAGCACGGGCTAAAGGCGCTCTTAAACCATCATCTTTCCCGAATTCTAGGGAAATTTCAGTGAGGCGCGCAATCAACTCGCGCTTATATAGCGGCACCGGCGGGGTGGGGTCCCGAACGAGCGGCCCTCCCAAGATTTAATGCCAGTACTAAACAGCGAGGAATTTCGAAATTAAATTTTCGAAGTGCAACGTGAAACGAGAAGCGGGTTCGATAAGCATCTAATTTACCCGTTAATCGCGAAAAAAAATGCTGATTTACGAGGCACATCAGGGGGGACGGACAGCAGCTCCACGATATCTAAGACGATTAGTCGCGCGTCTAATCCGCGGCGGCGTTGCGCAAACTGTCAAAGGCCGCTGGCAGCCTTTCTCCGATCTTCCGAGAAAGGCGACGCGCTCCGAATGTCAGTGGGCCAAAAATACGTGCGGGCCCGGCGACGACGCGGTGTGAGTATGACTCGCGGCGGTCTTGTTGATTTTGCCGGGGCTCGTCGCGCGTAGCGAGCCTAGACAGAAGTTGGACTAGTGCGGCAGTGTTTTAACTGGAACGCATCCCGTCGGTCGGTTCGGCCGTTTCGCCGCGGCTGTTTAGATTGTTAAGCTCGCGACGGGAACGAATGACTCCGCGGGAGATATAACTGAACCGCGCGTTAAAGGGTATCACGTGGATTTTGGGTATTATGGGAGAGGATTAAGAGATCGGGGAAAAGATATAATTTTATCGAACATTTTTAGTCTGAAATACTGATATTGATATTCCACGGAATTCACTTACTTATATTTATTTGATTTCTTTAATAATTTAATGGAATAAATAATCCGCTTTTAGTTATTTATCCGCACGCTTGAGTTATTTGTTTACCTACGCGATATATGCACCTGGGTTATTTTATTATGAATTTATTGTTTTGTTTGAATATTTGTTTAATAAAGTATTTAAATCATCCGTTATTTGCTCTCCGTTCATGAATATACAAAGAAAATTTAATAAGCAAATTGAAACATTTCTTTGGCCTCTCCGATGAAATAACAATTTGTATTTAAATTAAATTTACTCAAAAAAATCCTTTCAACAAACCCGAAGAATTTTCAATTCGTATTCTCCCGAGGTCAAATCAAGGCATATTAAACTAATTTAAACATTTATTTGTACTTCTAATTGCGATTCTCTAATTATAAGGATTTTATTAGACCAGAAAAGTTAAACTGAAATAACTCCTCGGAATCAGTATAAAAAATACTCTACTCAATATTATAAATATTACAAGCTACACGTTTTATAAATTAAGCAATTTCAAGCGAACATCTAAGAATAAATTTAATTTTATCTATCAATTACCATATCCACCCGCACGAACATCTATACAAATCCCAATAAGCACCACCCAGAGTAATCACAACAGCAGGTCGAAAAACCTACGCATCGATCGACCAGTCTCGTTGCAATAATCCAAAGCATCACTCTACTCGCGCGTAGGTGGCAGGGAGGAGGAAGGGGAGGATCGTAGTTGGGCGCGCGGATGACTTAGCGCGTCAGCGCCGGCGGGCCGCGTGCAGTATGTCAGCGCGGATGACGCGCGAGGACTCGATCCCCCGGTGCAGGACAGCGGCGCTACACTCGCGGTACTCGGGGAAACGGACGCGGCGCCGCGTGACTGACGCGGGGCGCGATAATTACGCGCTTCGGTGGTCGAGTCCCCTCTCCCTCCGCGTCCCGTTGCTTCGCCGTGACGTAGACTCGTAATTAGCGCTTTTACGCGATCGCGATCGCGCGCACTGCACGATCAACCTTTGAGCACGGAAAAAATGCTTATTTGAACGGTGCCCGTCGGGCCGTTTATTGTAGCGCCAGCTTTTCGGGCGCCCAGGTGAGAGCGATTAATTAAGCCCGATAGCGAGTCGCGGGGCTCCGCTACGCTGCGGAATATACTCTGCGGTCGGAGTGCGTGACTGCCTTGGCTGATGGGATATGGGCTTTTGCATTAAATGCATGCGCGGGTATATCAATCAAGTGGAATAATTCGCCGTAGTTTCACGGCTGCGGGGAGAGCGAGACGCAAGAGAGCGACGTTGAAAATAATTAAAGCGGGGAATCGGCGTTGCCGAGTGTTTGACCTCATCTGGAGCAGCGATGAGATGAGAATCCAGAACAGCGGTAGAAGCGCGGTAGCGACGAATTTTCAAAGGAAGTCGGCGTGTTGTGATGTAACGTTGCGCGGCACTTGCCTCCCGGAGAGCCGAGGCGGCGGTCGTGAACCTTGAGAACGCCGACTGTTGTTCTAACCCCAATAGCCCGGAAATCTAGCGCAGTCGCGACCTTCGCGCTGACGGACGTTGGTGCACCCTCGCTTCCCTCTTCGCCGGGGAAATCGCGCAGTCATCGCGAGAGCTCGGGCGACGAAAGCCCGGGCAAACACTACTCGCTGAGGACTGTCCCCCCGTAGCCAAATATTGTCTTTGGAGCGCACGCGAGTACCTACACTACCGTTTCTTTTTTTTTTTTTTTTGTCTTCGTCTTCGCTCGGCGCCGGGCTAAATTCGGAGCCGTGAATGAGCGCGCTTCCTGCTCTTCTATATACGCCCGTAGCTGGAGAGTTCGGGGCAGAGGCTGCAAGCGGAAGATGCACCCGCGAGGTGAGTAGCGCAGCTTTCGTGCGTATTTTCGCGGGAGGTTCGTCTCGAGAACAGCCCGGGTTTTTCCCAATCACCCTGGCAGTGAGTCAAATTTCTCCGAGCCTGTGCCCGCGGTGCTTGGCTCGCGCCGCCTTAAAAAAATGAGAAAGCCCCGGGCTCGCTCGAGTTTTCAAGAAATTCACCTTGACGCACATTTCTATACCGAGCCGCAGTTTGATTATTTTGCTTTCCGAATTTCGCTGGAGCAGCCAAAGGTAAATTCATACATAACAGCTACGAGGAGCTTCGACGCGCGTAAATATTTTCTCTTCCGAATTTACGACGGGCTCAAGGTCCGTAGGAATCGGGAAAATATGTGCGTCGTCTATCTTCGATTTGAAGAGGAGGCAATTATGAAAGGGTATCGAAAAGCCCGTTAAAAGCGTCGCTCCCGGCCGCATCAACGGAACCTCTCACGATCGCCGAGGGTTCCCAGAAAGAAGAGGCGCACACGCGCGTCCAGATGACTTCATAAACTCCGAATTCTTCGGGCTATTGTCCGGAGAGCGGAGCGCAACGAGTGACATAACGCCCTCTCGTCGATTCCGAAAAGCGAGCTCTCGCCCCCGGTGAGCGTCTCTCACGCGCGTGAATTAAAACGCCGCGAGCGAGAGAAGCCGCAGCCCACAGCCCGATAAATAAACAGGCCCGAGTACGCTGGTCAGTATACTTTGGGGCTCTGGCGCCGTAAATCTTCCGGTCCGCCGGCTGCGGCATTCTTTTTACGCGGCCGGGCCGACTATGGCTCTCGCTCTAGGCAAATTCGCTTTCGCGCCCAGCGTCACGGAGTGCGGAGGATCGGGGGAAGGAAAGAGGAGAATATCGCGCGTCGCGCACCGGGACATCACCGGCCGACAGTCCCTTTTTCATTCTTCAGAGATCACCTGGATCGGTCTGTCGCATAGGCGCTAGGAATTCCTTGTATTTTCCCTTTTTTTTGTGTGTCTTTACGGGCGGGACGCATTAGCACGCAGGTAGCAGTCTTAGGCGGGAGATAAGCGGCGGATACGCTCGCTGCAACATGGGAGTGATTGTTACAGTTATAGTGCGACTGACGAATGCTTTAGACGTCGTGAACATTTTGAGAATCAAAGATTAGATATTGTTAATTTTTCGCCGAGTGTATTTTTGTCTACTTTTCGGCGGGCCAGAACTTTGGAGCGGGTAATTCTTAGAAGCAAAATAAGACGGCAGCTGCCGCAGTTGTTTGCTGGCCGCGGCACTTGGAATCGTGAAATTTGCGGAATCGCTGATGATTATCAAGATAAGATTAATCATTGTTTACCAGAACTTTCGGTTTTTTCGAGTTCTGCGGTATTTACGCGTAAAAATGAAAAGTTTACTTTTTCCGCTACACCTGCGCTTTCGAACGCAAATTTTACAACGCAATGTACACACCCACAACTCAAGCAAGTAATTTTAAAACAAAAATAAAAATAACATTCAAACGATAACGAATGCTTAGAAACGGTTGCTTCGCTTCATTCAAAGAACGATATATTAATCACACGATAATGAGTTACGTTTCGAATCGGAGATCAAAGTGTTGGAACAAGAAGCGGCATAATTTGTACCGAAAAATAGAAAAATGTTCGAGCTAACGAGGAAACGAAAAAAAAAAGGTACGCGGGCGAAGGCGTCGCGCGACCGAAGACCGAGAAATTAGAAGAGAAAATGAGACACGAGAGGGGCACGGAGCGCGCAGATAGGGGGACAAATTAGGATGCACCTACAGGCCACGGCGTGGAAGCAGCAACCGAAAAGAGACGGAGATAAAGAAAACGGAGAAGAAAAACGACGAGACGTCGCGCGGGCGTCGAGCAAGCGGCATTCTCGCGTGGGCAGGTAGCAAAGGAGTTTATCTCGCCTTTTCATCTCGGAAACTTTTTCGTGGCCGATTGGATTCACGTCACGACGCACCTTACGACTCTTAACGCTGGGCCCCGCGCTAACGAACGGGTCGGGCCCGACGTCCGCCTTCTTTTTCTCTCTCCTTTTTTCCGGAGCGCTCGCTTTGATATCGGCCCGCGGGGCCCCTTCCCCCTCTCGCTTTCGATGATTGATACCGCGCGAGGGCTCGGCTCCCGAGGACTCTCTCGTCCCCCGGGCGCTGCCAGGTCGAAGACATCGTTTATGCTAATTCACCGGGCTCTTATTTTTTACGAGATTAGATGCAAAAGGGTTGTAGGATTGGGTAATTGTGATTTACGGCTTCGGAATTGGAGAGGAGCGCGAGAGTAGAAAGCCGCGCGGATGAGAGCGAAAAAAAAAAGAAGAGGAAGGTTGATTAAGAGTTACCCCGGCGACGAGAACAATGAAGTCATTCGGATGAGCGTATATAAAAGCGAAAATCCAATTTCCATTGGATATACTCCACCCTTTCATCGCGCGAGTTTTCCGGGAAACTCGAGCCGGACAGTCTGGCGAGACTCCCTTTTTCCCGCTGTCAATTAGACGCAACCGGCTAATTAAGTAACTCTTTCGCCCGGTGGAAATAATGCACGGTGCGGTGTTTGGTCGGAGAGGCAGGCCCAGGCGCCCCCCGGGCCAGACGGTTGCATTCCTTCGACGGCCTTTCGGCAGAGGTCCGTGCTCGATCAATTGTCGCCGATTCGGCAGGTCGGAGTTTCTCGGCGACCTCGGCCGCTTGGGGATTCGCTTTTCCGCCCGACGATGATCGAAGGCTCTCGTTGACCGAGGGAAAAAAGAAAATTTTAGACGGTCGTTTGCGTCGCTTGAGAACGCTACTCGCTGGGCTACGGTGAAATTTTGGACTCCATTCTTTTTCGGCGCTGAAAATTATCTTCGCCATCGCTGCGATAAGACTGAAACATTCGATACCTTTTTTTGGAAGTGAGAAAGGTTTGAGAGAGAAAAAAAATGCTGTCAATTAGGCGACGCTCGAAGGTTCGAACGTGACATGCTACATATCGGCGGTGACGAAATCATATGCGTGTAGAAAGATAAAGGCTGCACGGCGAAAGGAGCCTAATTCGTATTGACGGAATAAAACATGAGTGTGCCTTCACGGAGGTTTAGTAGCCCAGAGCATAATGTAAACGTCCGTGAGCGAAGTTTCTATTTGCATTATAGTTTCGTCAACCGCGACGGTAGCCGGGGTAAAGGAAGAGCGGAAAAAAGGATGACAGAAAATTTGTTTAGCCACCTGAAAAACAAACGCTTGACTTGACATCACCCATCGTGCGCAATCGTTTGCTTACTTGTAAGTACAAGATACATACTCCGAAAAATTAATCTAAACATTGCCGCGCGCAACGCCCAAAAAAAAAAAGGGGGGGAGGCGAGTACGATGACAGCGAGAAAAAGTGAAAGTACTCCTCTCGGCTCGCTTATATTCATTAGCCTTGAGCAACGAGCGAGGATTCACGCCCACGTAAACCCTTAAAAAAAATCCACACTTCAAAGCCCGGCCCTTTTAGCCCGAAAGCCAGCGCCAAAGCCGCGCGTAAACAGCACCTATTTCCCTGGCGTCTGCTGCGGTGGCGGCGGCGGCGTCGGTCCACGTGCTCCGCGCTGGCAGGGGGAACGAGCCGCCGCCGCCGCCGCCGCGTGAAAAGAGAGCGAGCGCCGGCGAGAAGACTCAGTCAGTGACGCGATGGTCAGCCGACTGGCAAGTCGAGCGAGCGCCAGCTCCCCGTGAGCGACCGGCTAAACGCACGCGAGTTTGACAATCCACAGTCTTCCATTGGGCCTGCGGCCCGCAGCCCCATCATGCCCACGAAGGATTCCGCCGTCGTCGGGCTGCAAAGTGTAGGTTCCGCCAATTTACCCAACAAAAAAAAAAAAATTCATTTTTATTTTTTAAACGATTGATTCGACGAGGCGCAAGTGCCAAAGAGTTGTACAGTGGTTTCTACGTGCACTTGATATTTTAGTGGATGTTATGCCCAATGTGTCTCTTTTTTTTCATTTGGTGAAGGCTGCTTTGAATTTTTCATACGCTGCAATGGATTGGCCGGCGACGTTAACGGACCGCAGTAGAACTGTTCTGCACGCATCGCGAAATTCGCGGGCGCGCGATCCACTCTCTTTTTTTTACAAGTACGCGAGGAATTTTATGAATAATATCGAGAGCTTCGGATTTTTCCGATAATCGCGTAAATTTTTCGAATAGTATCGATGAATTTTGCGAGCGAAAATGTCGAGCGCAGCGACATCAATTCCCTCGCCGCGGTTTTATTTTGCAGCTTAAAAGCCAGCGATCCGTCAACAGAATTAAAAAAAAAAAATTCATCACACGCACGCTCGAGATTATCAAGCGAGCCTCTCAAACGACAGTGCGGATACGTTTTTTTTTTTCATTCTGTCCAATATAGACACGATACTGTGCCTCGCGCCGATAATTATTTCGAAAGTGATGTTTACCAGTGCTATTTTATCTTTTTATAAGAAAATTAATGAACTTCGTCGGTCGAAACCCGCACGCAATTATCACCGCCGCTATCGCGCTCCAAATTACCTCACCCCGCACTAAAAGAAAAAAGCTGTGGAACTGTAAGCAGCAACTTTTTGTTTATACAAAATTCGTTATTTCGCTTCCGCGAAGAGTTTACCGCTTGTCGCGCCGTCAAAAATACCGCGATCATCACGTGTACATCCTCACGTATACTTACTTTAGCTTAACATTCCGAAAAACGTCGTAACAGTAAACAAGTACTGTGTGTAAACCGAAAACGACCGAAAGAAAAGTCGCAGCGTGAGCACGAGGCCGCGAAGCCAACAATTAAGCGGAGAGCCGCGGGGAGGGCGCAAAAGAAGCGGGTAAGCCGCGTATCGGACGCAGCTCGGCCGCAGCCGTGTAACACCGTCTTAGCGCCCAAGCCACGGGGTATTAATTAGCGCCGTATCCTCGGGCCCGTCGGGCTCACGCTCGCGTATATTATGCGCGACGCTCGCACGCGCACCGCCCGCCTGATTAATTAGCCGGCGTCGATGCATCTCTAGCCGCTTAATTTCGCCCCGCAGCCCGCCGCGACGTCGACGACCTATTAATCCTACCGTCTGCACCTATACGAGGGACGTCAATTTTTTTGCTTTTTTTTTTTGTTTTTACGAAAGATTTGTTTTCTCGGGTCTTCTTGTATTTTCTTTTTTCTCCGCTTTTTTTGTGTGGCGAGAAGATTTGAAATTTTTTCGGCGCGAGTCTCGTAACGAGGGGGGAGAGTTTATACCCGGGGGTTGACGTTTCCGACGGCTCGCGTGTTTTTACTCGCGTGGGTAAACGCGAGCGCCAGCTTTATTTCGAGAGCGCGGGGGTACATACAGTTGTCGGGGCGAAGAAGGGGTTCTCAGGCTGCGAGGGCTGGGGATTTGTTTTCCATCAAATTGATCATTGTCAATATTAGGATTTACGAGATGACGCGAGTGATTAAATAAAGCTGAACGTACCTCTCGGCAGTTGAGTAAATCGTCGAGTGTCTATTCTGAGATGCTTACCTGAAACAAAAAAAAGAAAAGACAGTTCGATTATTTTCCACGATTTAAAGTGTTTGTTGACAATTAATGATACTACAATTGATACGTTATTCAATTTAAAATTACTTCGGATCGCGCTTAAATTAATGTATCATTTAAAAAAAAAAAGGTCGTTGATTAAAAGTGACACATGTGCTGATAACTCGTATGCTCGCATGTGTCTTGCAGTGTCAGATAGCGCGGCATGTCGTAACCCGTGTCAACGCGACAAAAAAGAAACTTTTTTTTTAATCAAAATTTTCTGCTCCCACCGAAAAAAGTAACTTCGGAATTTTGCTTCGTCCGTTCGCGCAGAAAGAGTGACAGCATCGAGCCTCCGATTGACGTTTAATTCCGCGCGGGAAGAGCGCCCGCGAATAAAAAATCCAACATTTTTTTTTAAAAGCATGATAAAGCAGTGAAAATCAGGCGATAGTCGGTCGGGCGCGTCTTGAAGCATTTTAATGGCTCGACGCTGGAAAATAAAGCGTTCGTCTCGATGGACGAGATCGAAAAGCATGCTGGTATGCCTTACAATGCCCGCGGCGCGAGTCTCACCAGCGCGTGACTCAGACTCTCCCTTTCATTCACTAATAAACACCGCAATTGCAGCGCGACATCACTTTTTCCAAAACAAACGATCGCCGGCGTTTCATCTACTAGACTGACGTCACTGTGGGACGCATCGAGCAACGCCGCGTACACTCCATTCACTCAAAGAGCCGCCAGTGTACTTTATTTATGCCAAGAATCAATTCTTTACGAGAGGATAGAAATAAATTATTTGTTAGAAATTTTCAAGGGGAATAGATTTGCCACTCCTTTTGAAACTAATAGCCAAAGATTTTTTAATAAAATTCTAAAACGAAAATAGAGATTCAGAACCCGTTAACTTGTCGTGTTGTCGTGACACTTCATTAATATCCATAGGATCGTTAATAAATTAAAAAAATAATTTTGTTCTGAATATTTTTCGCTTTAGTTAACAGTAAAAATTTATTCGTGTTAAATGTATCAAGTTCAAAGTAAAATGTGAAATTCTTTTGATGAGTATTTATAGATATGTAGAGTCTACTCTATACACCTCTATTAAAATCGCTGAGTCAATAATTAAATCCACGACGTACAAGTGTTACTTTACTTAGCTGTGAAATTCTGACTGGCTCTCGGCAGTGTAGGCTACAATTTTTGTCGACACCTACGTATATCACACGCACATACTTGCAAATAATAAAAAAAAAAAAAAAAAAAAAAAAATAAAAGAGAAAGAATTCCGGACCGATCGCAGGTCGAACCCTTCGATACCGATCAGCAATCGGAACAAGGCCCGGGTGATGGACGCTTTAATCAGATTATCGCGAGGCGGGGGTTGTCCGACAGGTCCGGAGCGTTTCGCGGGTCGCAAAGCCGATCTAAAAAACGAGACGTCGCGCTTTAACGACGCTGTTCCCGACACACTGCGCACGCAGAAAGATCCATTCAGGCCGCTCTTACGCCTCTCCTCGCTCTCTCATTACTGTCGCAGCCGAGCGTCTGGGATAATAATTGCAGATAAAAATATACTTCCAGCTTGCACGTCCTCAACCACCGTATATAACTCCCTTGATATCAAGAATAGAACAAGATCCAGTAGAGATTTTCGATTCTGCTAAAAAGCCTCTCCTGGCGACTATTATATCTCTCCAAAACACATTTTGAACAAAAAAAAAAAGTATACCAAACTAGCTGTTAATTAAATTAAAAAAAAAAAGAGTTATCCGAAAGCAGCCACTCGACTACAAAAAGAATAAAACAAAAAGGAAAGAAACCACAAGCCCCTTATCGCGCCCGGCAACATTTTATCGTTTCCTCCGCATAAAATGCAAACCCATTTATCTCCAAATCCACATCTCGTAATCTCCGAAAAACGGAGTCTCGGGCCGCAGGCGGCGGGGCCCGTCTCCAAAAGTCGATGTAAAACACCTAGTCGACTTTCGCAACGGTCGCCTCGAGTTTATTATAAAAAATCGGGCGCTGCGGCTCGAGCGTCTCACTCTCGCTCGTGCATAAATAGATATATAGGCGTGCGGCGCTCTGGAAAGATAGCCGAGGCGCCTTAAAGGCCTGCGTTAATGAAATACCGGCGCGACTTTATCCAGGCGAGAAATCTCAATCTCGGCGCGAATAGCCGAGCCATTAGGCCCCCGGTGGAGGGAATCGCGCGACGCGTGTCTCGGACAGGTGCGCGCTAAACTCGTGGGCGGAAGGCGCGAGCATAATGAGAGAGAGGACCGAAGGCGAGCGAGAACGAGAGGCGCCTCGAACTTCGACGACGCGCGCTCCTAGTAGTCACGTACATTGAGAGGCTGCGATGCTTATTTATTTATTGCCGGCGATATCTGTTGAGCTGCGGTGAATATTTTTCTTCTTCTTTTTTTTTTTTTTTAAAAAGCGTTTTGAAAGTCTTAATGCGCGGTGCTTTTCTCATTTTTAAGTGATGACTGATGTGTTTACGAGCTGATTAGACAAAGATGTATTATACAATTTGAACAGTGGATTAAAAAAGAAGTACGAATACATAATGCAAGATATTTTTTTTTTTATTTTTATATTAGCTTGAAACGATGCCTGGACATTTCGTAAAAGCGCCTATAACTTATGTATAATCTGAGAAACATATGCTAATGTGCAATCCTCGTGCGAGTGCAACTAATTGCTTAACTGGTGCAACACTGGTTTCGCTTCAAATCCGTACAAATGACTCGATTAACTGGTGTAAAAACAGTTTTAAAAGGAGAAAAAAAAGGAGCGTTTATGTAAACACACGACGGGAAAAAGGGTGTACAGGAAAGTCTCGCGTGCAGCCGGAAGTGTCGCGGCCCATTCACGCCAGTAGAAAAAAACTGTCACGGCCAGGCGGTCTCGCTATAAGAGAGAGAGAGAGAAAATCAGTCGATCGGCAGAAAAGAGCGGAAAAGGTGAATCAACGGTTCGGTGGCGGCCGGCCGTTAGTCCGGCGATCGGCGGAAAAGCCGTTTTTCCACGGGCGTCTCGCAAGACGAGTGTGTATATGCACCGTACTCCGCGAGCCGGATATCTCGATGCGCTCGGCGACCTTCCGCCGCACGAAAACTTATAAATAACGCAGTGGGGCTCGGAATTTACACGCGTCTTCGGTGACGATTTTCGTCGTCCCTGCTCGTTGAAAGAAAACAAAAGGGGGGAAACTCATCCCAAAGGGTGCGTCGACGGCTTTTCACGGAGGACGCGCAGGTGGAATGGTTAAGAGCCGTGGCGATCGGTTCGAATGCAAATTGCCGATTTGAAGCGGCGAGACGGCGGTTAGTATCGTCGAGGGAGAGGCCGGAGAGGAGAGGCAGTCGTCGTTGTCTAGGAGAGTCGCGCCGGATATTTTTAGCCGGACGGGCGTTTTGCATAA
This sequence comes from Sycophila texana, assembly GCA_035582955.1. Taxonomy (NCBI): domain Eukaryota; kingdom Metazoa; phylum Arthropoda; class Insecta; order Hymenoptera; family Eurytomidae; genus Sycophila; species Sycophila texana. Next base: position 2,320 of record JAWWEN010018478.1, on the reverse strand, counting down.
ATGCATTCTTATCGAGCGTTGCCGAAGGTATTTCTATTAGTCCCGGCCGGATCCTATTTTCGCGCCGACCGCAATTGCACATTGCGCTCGGGGAAAAAAGGCAGACAGACGGGCGCTGCAAACATTTTTCTCTTTGACCAGTCCATTAACGCGTTAAGTGGACGCCGGTACTCGCGGGAAAGAGACGCGGCGTTGGGTAACGCCTGTAAACTGTGATTACTATTTATGACAAAGAGGACCGCGCGACCACTTCAAATTTTACGAGCTTACTTTCATAAATATTTAATCATTTCGACAGAATCGTTGCGTCCCTTCGGCGAACTAGCTATAGGAGAGTGTCGAACCTTTGCATTACGAATTTAATTGTTAGTGATGCCTCTGGCGATTAAGGAAATGAAAGATCTTTTTTACTCTAAGTGGTGAGATGTGATCTAACAGTGTTCATTTTTATCAATTTGATGAAGTTTAGAATTGATTAATTATGTAAAAAAGGACTGAATTATTGCGACAAACTTCATTGTATAAATGATGTTTTTGGTGATTATGGAAATAAAAGAAGATTTTTTACTCTAAAACTAAATAAATGGAGAGTATCTAATAGTATTAATTTTATCAATTTGATAACCTTTAGAACTACTTAACTATGGAAAAAAAGGCTGAATCTACAGAAAATTATTGCATTCTGGTGTAATATTTTAACTTGTTTCTTTTTTTATATAATGAAGACCCATCTCCTCCTAACAGGCCTATCCGTGCTCAGGCATAATACTCTCCCATTAAGTTTAAATAGTCACTATTTTGGACGAGATCAAAATTTCCTTAAAAGAATCGATTTTTTTACGTAAATTTTAAGCAATCAACAAATGGGACAGGTATACACATACCATAAGGTGGCCCCAATAAGAATAAATTTCATTTTTTATCGGTCATTTCTGCAACGGCTCCGACGATAAAAAGACAAAAAATCGGTCGAAAATAAAAAGGAAAGATCGAGCGAAGACGCGCAGATATCGTCGCTTTTCTCCGAAGCGGAGGATTCTTCGCTCCGCGAGTGCGGTTACACGCGATCGCGCACGCACCGCCAATGCGAACGGATTCCGAAACGGCGCACGTATACTCGGGAGCGTCTATTGTTAGCCGGGCGGGCGGGCCCGCTATCGGCGCGAATAAAGCGGCCGCGCGACAAGTGGACGCGAAGGAGCGTAAAAAAGCAAGGGAGATGCGCCGCAGCTGTGAATGCGTCTTCTCCCTTCCTCTTTCTCTCTTTTATGTTCCTTCTCTCTTGCCGCCGCCGGGACTATTGGCTACGTGACTCGGCGCGATTAGGAATTCTCGGCGTGCGTGCCTCCCGGGCCCTTTTTCCTCACTTCTGCGAAAAGCCCATGGGAAAGGCCCATTGGTAGGCGCCGTTTTTTTCTCTCCCGCGTATATACGAAGGATTATGCAAGTTTTGCGCGACGGTGCCTTTTCTTTTCGGGCGCCGGAAACCATCGTTCAATAGGGATATTCGATTTTCCAGCGATGCGGTGTTATATTAACATTGATTGGAATTGAGTGGCTCTATTCGGGCGGGCTAAAATCTAGCGGGAAGTTCGGAGCTGGTTATTTAGGTTTCGCCTCTTTCCTTTTTGGCGAGTTCGGTTCGCTCGTTCCACTAACCGTATTTTTCGGCGGGCACGCGTGTGTTTGACTCTGTCTGCGGGATTTATTTGCAATGGCACTCAGGCGGCGCGATCTTCGAGTCTTCGGGCACTTAAAGCTCGTTTATTTTTTCTCATTCTTACTCGAGTCGAGCGTGTACGCACTGCCCTTTCGGCGCCGCTTGCTTTCGCATTTTTGCGCGAAAGACTGGCTGAAACGGTGTTTACGCGACCTTTGGATGACGCGTACGCCGCAGAACTCTTGGAAACACTTCATTACGTGGTTCGCGAAATGCTGCGTCTGCAAAACTGTTAATATCATCCTTCCGCGAATTTAATTCGATCAATAAGATAATACGTGTGCCTCCTTATCCATCCATGCAAGAGGAAGAAATCTTATTTTGAAAAATTTATAATACTTCTATCATTATAATGACTGCCGCTATTCTCGTAAATTAATGAAACCATTATATCGTCGGTCTGGAGCAAGAAGGTGCCATCTCGGACTCCAGTTGGAAAACTCGAGCTCCGAGATGACACCTTTCCCAACTCGGGCTCCGAGATGGCAC
>JAWWEN010018458.1:0-20057 GCA_035582955.1 Sycophila texana | reverse complement strand
TAAATTTACTTCCAATTTTACAGTTAAATCTACTGTGCAAACAGTAAGAACTACTTTTTATTTTTTTCGGTGTACATTTCCATACATTCTTGTTGCGACATGAACATTTTAAAACTGTCCACTCGGCTTCCACCCATTTCTACCCCCAATAAAAGACAAACCACTTCAATATTAACACTGTACTCAAGGCAAGCCGCGCATCCCTAATGCGAATTATAAACGCCCACTTTGGCGAGGAGAGCTAATGGCGGTGGCATAAAAGATCCTCGGAAAGGAGGAGGAAAAGCAGACGTTTTACGGGGCGGCGCTCGTAAACGAAAATAAAAGCGGCTTTAACGGCGCCGCGCGATCCCATAAAGACGCTGCCGCGCCGGAGCAGGAAGTCGGCCGAGATGCTGCCAGCTCCGCGACTCGTGCAGCGACTATGACTCGGGATCTCCTCTGCTCCTTCCTGCTCTCGGCGAAGTGCGAATAGCCCGCGGCACGAGTGAGTGCGTTACTATACAACTCCGGCAACGAGTCAATGGAGGACCTGCAGAGTCTACTGATGGTCGATGAAAAGCACGTGACGTACGTCTCGACTGTCAGAAATGCACCAATTTGTGCTTACGTATTAGCTTTTGACGTCCTGTCTTAAGATCGTAAATATTCTTTATTCATCGAATACAATAGTGCGTAAAGGTCAAATTTTTTTTGAATCGTGAATATTTTATTGTTGCGCGCTTTGAATTGAAAAGAAGTGTAGATCCCGTGTGTAACATCATCAATGTTCGGCGTTAGGCAATACAATAGACTCGAATTTTTACGAGCCTTAGGAGTCTCTTATAATTTTATTCAGATCGAATGAACTGTTTAAATCATAATATTTGATGATATAACAGCGTAAAATAATGGTCTTTGTGTTGCATGAATTTATTTTGTTGAAGTATTGTAATTATTGTGTAAGTAAATTTTGAGAGAAATTATAAAATTCTTTAATGATCGAAGCCCGAATAATGTGTGGTAACATATACTGATGAGTCAAGGTCAGCCTGTATTTTCGACTGCATGACCTACCTAATGGCGATTAAGTACAAGATTTTTTGTTCATTTGAACATCTCCATTAATTATCATCATTGAATGTTTGCTCAATGAAAACGTAATCTTCGTTTTCAACACTTTCCTTTCAGCGTTTTTTTCTGTCAATGACTTTAGCTGTATATGTTTTAAAGAAATGAAATCATTGAAAAATAATTTTATTGTAAATGATTAGATTACAAAAAATGTTTAAAGTATGAAAGATTACACCTTATAAAAAAAGTATTGTTCGTTTACCCGCTCGATTAAGTACGTCAGTTAAAGTAAAAGATTACTCTTCTTAATTACTGTAATTACTCTGAAATTGCTGGTGTAACATTATGTTAGAAAATTTCATTTTTTCTTATTATAAATTTTTAATAGAGAAATCTAAGAAATATTTGAAAAAAGTTCTTTTCAGTAAAAACTATATTTTGTTGTAAACAATTATCCTCCATTGTCTATGATACAGAGGATTTCCCAACAGAAAGATTTGTCAGGCACGATAAACAAGGTTTTTCCTGGAGGGTAAATGCTATTTCTATGAAATTATTCTCAGATGAATAGTTTTGATTTTTTACTGACTCATTTTAATCAGGAACTATAGTCGCCGAAGATTGGCACGTTCAAACAGGATCACAGTTTTTTCTTCATTACGTTTTTTTTTGCCACAAAATAAATAGTATAATAAATCATAGAACATACGTCATTTAGCATTGCTTTTATAAGCAAGTCGAAATGGAATTAATACATTCAAAGAATTACCAAAACAATTTACCTCCATCGAATTAAAATGTAAATGAATTAGATTCGCGTAACTTTTATTTGGAATTGCTATATATAGAAGTTGTTCGCACTGAAATCTACTATAATATTCTACGTAATGTTCTTACTTAATAATGATTACTTTTAAAGAAAATTAATTTTAAAGAAAAATTAAATAATATTTAATTACGTATTAATTTAAACAAAAATTAAAGAAGATTCAAATGATCTGGATAATATGATGTATTTATTTCAACATTCAGATGAGTCAAGGTCCTCGCTTCAAATGAAATAAATTGTATCAGACACACATTCCATCGAGTTGAAATTACAAAATTCACGATGACACACGATATTTTTCTTCGTAAATGAGATTGCAAACCATCAATAACCTTCTGAAATTCTGCTTAAAATTCACCACTCTTTTAAAACAAATTGTCTAACGTTAGGAATAAAGGAAAATGAAGAATCGAACGCATAAGGAAAACAGTCACAGCTAATAAAAGGATGGCAAAAGGCTTTCACGATCAATAAAGACTGTGGTTATTCATATAATGTTATCTCACGCGTCGATGCATTAAAAAACTTGTAATCGAACGCCGAATGAAGTTCTAACTCAGCGGTCAAATCAGAACAATGTTATTTCATCGCTGATTCAAAAGAATGATATCTCGGACGACCAGTACAATACAATATGTGTTATTGATAGCATTTTAGCATTTTCGAGACCGCATTCTTTTGAATCAACGATGAAGTAACATTATTTTGAATTAATCGCCGAGTTAAAATTATATTTCAATTAACGTTCGGTAAATTTTTTGTTATATTGAAACGTATAAGGAAAACATCATCTGAGTAGGAAGTGAATCGAATTAAGATGGCCAAATTCTTTAAGTTTTTCTTCTAAAAGTTACCAAAAAAATACAGATGTAATATTTTGAAAATATATTGAATTTGTAATAAAAATAAGACAATTAATGTTCAGAAATTTTATACCTCGTTTATTTAAAGACATGACCTTTCTAAATTTTGCATTGCAGTAATTTGCAGCTATAGTAGAAACTATTCAGTTTATCTATTCAGATTCTAATGAGATTGATTTTTAATTGTAGACATTTTATATGATTTTGGACTGAAGAGTAATTGGAAATAAAATCATTTAAGTAAATACGTCAAAAACATAAATCTGCTAAAATTTATGATAGGTTTTTTTGACCAAAAAATTAAGCAACTTTCTGAAGCTTTAGAGAAACTTTCAGATGCTTTCAGATATTTTCAGATGCTCTTAGATACTTTAAGACACTTTCAGATGCTTCCAGATGTTCAGACGTTATTTTAAGATACTCAGAATATTTCTGTTTCTCTCCATTGAAATTTCCCTTTTTCAGGAAACTGTAAGAAGAAAAATTTCAAGCTGAAATTGTACTGTTTTAAGCAGTGTTTAATCTAAAATCTCCATCAACAGCGACTAGCCCCATATAATAAGCCATCCTCAGAAAAACGCCATCGATCCAGAGGCCCTCTAAAAAGTCGCGTTACCTCGCGGGGAACGCGCCGCGCGGAGGCTCGACGGCTCGGCGAGCGAAATAATGGGATACTCACGTGATTCGCCATAAGCGAGCGCCGCTCGCCGCGCGCAGAAAGGGAAGGAGCCGCGAAAGATCTCTCCTCGTGAAAGCGAGACAGAGAGCTCGGCACAAAGAAGGTGGGAGGAGGGGGAGGGGGGGGGGCAGCTCCGATGAGAAGAGGACGACGCAACATCGAGCGCGCACTCAGAGTCACATGACTCGCTCAACCCGCTTTGCAACAGAGTCACGCGCCTCTGATACAACCTGCACCCCGTGCTCCAGTGGAAAAGGACGCCGGTGGTCAGCCAGGCGAGCGCGTGAGCGCCGGGGATCCGTCTAGGCGCGCGCGCGCGCGACGTCCCTCCCGTAACTGTGCAGGGAAAGTCTTTTTGTTTAATCTGCCATTTTGCAGTTTTAGCGCGTGCTTCGGCTGCGTTATTATTGTCAAAACGATGTCGGAGCGCGAGCGGAATTTCTCTCGGTGGAAATTTCGCGCGCGCGCTCCATGAGTCGTGCACCCCGCGAACGTTCCTGCGCGCTCGTTCTTAAGTGACTTTTAATTGCGAGTTAATGTCAACTGAGGGGAATTCTGTGTATGCTTTTACGAACAATTTTATAAGGAGTTAATTCGTGTAAAATTTATACACGTCATTTTGTTTTTTTTTTAATTTGTTCGGAAATTTCTAGAATTCTGCGGAAGTCTACACAAGCTTTCAGAAATGTACAAAGTTCTTGAGAAATTTGCAAAAAAAATTAAAAAATCTACACAATTTTTCAGAAATCTACATAATTTTCAGAAAATCTGCATAATTCTCGTAATTTTAGTATACTCTACATAATTATTCTACAATCTACATAATTCTCTTAATTTTACAATTCGACAGATATTGACAGAAATCTGTACAATTGTTCAGAAATCTACACAATATTTTAGAAATCTCGACAATTTTTCGGAAATTTGCAAAAAAAATTAAAAAATCTACACAATTTTTCAGAAATCTACAAAATTTTCAGAAAATCTGCATAATTCTGAAGATATCGATACAATTTTTCAGAAATCTATACAAATTTCCAGAAATCTATACAAATTTCCAGAAATATATACAAATTTCCAGAAATATATACAAATTTTCAGAAATCTACACTATATTTCAGAAATCTACACTATATTTCAGAAATCTACACTATATTTCAGAAATCTACGTAATTCTCGTAATTTTAGAAACTCTACATAATTATTCTACAATGTACATATAATTCTCTTAATTTTACAATTCGACAGATATTGACAGAAATTTGTATAATTGTTAAGAAATTTACACAATATTTTAGAAATCTGGACAATTCTTCGTAAATCTGCAAAACTGTTTATAAATCTACACAATTTCTTTAAAATTTGTTCTGCATTGATTCAGAAAGTCTTCAGAAAATTGTATTGTATAGTTTTAAAGAAAATCTCTAAAAAATGTATGCATAATTTGATGTGAAGGTTACTAATGTACCGAACGCACTCTCTTAGCATTCAGGATGCAGCGTGAAATGTTGCCTGTTTACTGAAAAATTGTTATAGTCTACTCAGAATCACGCGGAAAGTTGCATTTATTTTTATACTCGCAAATAATACAGCATGACACCGTAAAAAAATGTCATACTATTTAATGCATATATAATTCTAGCTTAATTGAAGCATATATAATGTTTAAATTGAATGTAATCATTTTTATATTTTAATGAACTTCCCTAACATTTTCATTTAATTTAATGCAAACATTTCTCGCATGGTGTCTCGCAGGTTTTTTTCATTGTTTCTTATGAATAAACCAAATTGCGTGCAAAATTGTATAATTATATTTAAATGCTTCTTGAAAACTTTAGCCTTTAATAAATATCCTTTCATGTTATACTACATAAATGATTCATTGCTCTTGGGTTAAATATAACATATTGTTAAAAAAAATCGTTAATGAAGAAAATTTCACTTCCAAATTAAGTTTAACGATTTTCACTTTCATCAAAGTTCGATGAATAGAAAACTGGTTGAAAAACAAATAAGTAGCGTATATCACAGTCCGCGCAATTTCTAATATTACTTTATTAAAATAGACGAACACTGAAAATCGGACATGATAATAACAGTCAATTAAAGAATGTAGTTCTCACGCGTTCAATCTGACGACAGCAATTTAATATGGATAAGAGTGCAATTTATTCATGCACATAATGCATCAAACGTGTTATTTAATAATCGTAAGTGAAAGATCTGCAATTTATTAATCAGGAGATTGATCAATCGGTAAATTTTTGCTTAGCGAACATCAGAATTTTATGAATCAAAAGGGATAATAATTATGATGATATATGAGAGCGTTATGCACCGAACCCTTGATTTATCTCAAGTGCTCGTGAATAAAAGGGATGGATATACAATAGAATATTTTATTTTCTACTGCAGACTGAAAATTACGATGTAATCTAGGCAAATTATAAAAAATAAAGAGAATGTGTCCAAGTAGTGGGTGAATTGAAAAATATTTAAAAATAAATTGCAATCCAAATCATCGCTGAAAAGAAGATGAATGAGGGATGCATCCGAAAGAAACTAAATTTCCTTTTTCTTTTCAGTCGCTACTTTGTCGTTCTCTTGTTATTGAAAGAAAAAAGAATTAAAAAGTGTTTTCAAAAAATTCATGGTTACTGGCGCCAAGTATGTAAATTTAACAATAAATTTTGTAATTATTATTATATCCATTAGTTTTAAGTAAAACTTAAAGTCCACTTAAAATTGAAGCTAGACCTATAAATCCTCTCTTAAAAGTAGTGACGGCAGGAAGTTGTGAAGCTATTTAAAACACCATTTTATTGACACACGCGGGCATATTAAATGATACTAAATTGAAAAAATCAACCCCAAAAACACGATACAAAAGTGGACGCGCGAAGCGCGTTGGATTTTGCTAGTCATCCTTAAAATGATACCTCAACAATCTTTAAAGCAAACCTACATAAATAATTCATCAACTAAAATCTGAACTCCTTAAATTGGAACCTGAACCTAAAGTAATCCTTAGAAACTTAACGCATAATTCACGCTCAAACCTGCTGAAAATCCTTCCTGAACACAAAATCCTGCAGTTCCTCCTTTAAAACAGTGTAAGTGCATAGACAATGCAAATATTCTCGAGTATATATAAGCTGTGCGCAAAAGACGTCAGAAAAAGAGAGTGGGGTAGCGCTCCGGTAAATAGGAGTAGCGCAGCCTCGCGGGCCCACAAGCGAGCGGTCTTCCTTCCGCGGTTCGCGCGCGCATAGTTCTTCGCAGTTTATAAGTACGCGATCGTGCACTCGCGCACACAACCACGTATATACACACGCGAGTGCGAGGAGCGCTTTCGCCGAGTGAAAGAGAGAAGGAAAGACGCGCCTTTCCTTTCTCGCACCTCATCGCCCCGTATTATACACACGCCTTTACTCTTCTCCTCGCCCCTTCATTCATTTAGGTATATCTGTACTTACTTATTTAATTATTTACTTATACTTAAGGGGGTCAGCTTACCTTAAAACTTGTAAAAAAACATAAATAATTAATGATGAATGGTTTTTATTAGAGTTAATACTTACTGGGGAAAAATTTTTTTTTCCTTAATATGTTTATTGGAGAACACTTTTTAATTATTCGGAAATCTGAACTCACCTTATATGAACGCAGCTGTTGTACGCTACGAGTACAGTGTTTTTTTTTATAGTTTTTCTCACTTGCCACGGGATTGTTCAGCCAATTCTTAACGGATTGTCTTGAAACTTTCAGAGATTGTTCATTCGTATATAACTCATGGAGACTTGGAGTTAGAATTTTAAAAAATTGATTCTGATCCTTCCCAGCATCTTATGATGAAGTAGTATAGTCTACATCACGTTTGCCACTTTTCCACTTTATAAGATGCTGGGAAGGATCAGAATCATTTTTTCAAGACTCTAGCTCCAAGTTTCCATGAGTTATATACAAACAAAAAATTTTTTCCCCAATAAGTATTAACTCTAATAAAAACCATTCATCATTAATTATTTATGTTTTTTTACAAGTTTTAAGGTAGGCCGACCCCCTTAATCAACTATATTTACTCATTTATAAATTGTTAAAATAAATAAAAAAAAATTTCTCCTTCGTCAGCCCTTCGTGCAGAAGTTCCGAGCGACTGGTCCTCGAGCGAAAGAGAGGGAAGGCACAGAAGGAGAGGGAAACAGAGAGAGAGAGCAGAGCCGAAAAATTTTCGGCGGGGCGCCGCGCGCGCGTACGCCGGTGTACCGAGCGCTGCGCGGCAATTTCTTTCACTCTCTCGCGAGCCGGTCGAGAGAGAAGAGTCTCGCGCGGCAGTTGCGCGGCAGCGTCGAGCCCCAGCACACATAGGCAGAGTCGGCCGAAGTATAGTTGCACGCACACGCGATGCGTGCCGAGTCCTGAGTGCCCGACAACGAAGTCTCGAAACTCCGAGAGACGGACTGGCAGCCCGTCGAACACGAACATTTTTCACGCGAAGAGGCTGCGCCGAGAAAGTGCCGGTTCATATACACGGAATTTTTCCTTCTTACTTTTCAATCTTTTTTTGCCTTGGCAAATTTGAAAGGCGAAAGGGGAGCCCCGATCAATTCGACGAGAATGAAGAGGATCGGATTACTACGGTGAGTCTTGCAAGCCCATCACTGAATTCTTCTTCTTCACTTTCGCGCGGTGCTTTTAATTACGACGCTCGATTATGTTCTTTTTCTCTTCTTCTTTACTTCGGGAGTGACGAAAGTGCAGTTAATTCAGTTTTTTTATTTTTTTATTTTAATCTACGGAGCAGTGAAAGTTCATTGTTTTGACCGAGGTGATTTATAAAATGATATTACCTCGCATCGGGCCTGTGATTAAAGAAAGTTTCTTATTTTTGCGATCGCATGTGCCGTAACCCCGATTCGAGCGCGACTCGTTTCGCAAACCACTTTTGCCGAATGTTATATATATAAATGTATAAATGTAAGTATATATACTTGTGTATACTTGCATGTATATATTTTTATACTTGTATACGTATATGTATATATACCACCGTATGTGAATGTGTATATGTGATATTTTTTGCATTATTTATGCTGGGAGAAACTTCACGCACAATCAGTGCGCCCGACTCAAAACGATTTACTATGTGGAGAAGAAATTTTTTTTCTACTAAAACTCTGCTGCTGGCAGTTTTGAGTAATAGTTGACTTTGAAACTGGTAATTTCTTTGTGAAACTCTTATGCCATTAGAAATGTGTTTGGTAATATACGTTAAACATAAAAATAAAAAAATTCTTCTTCGCTCCCTTTTCTTTTAATCTTATTACTCAAAAGCGAAAAAGCGCGCGAGTTTCGTTCCGTAATACCCAATGAGCGGAGATATGACCTGCATAGGCGAGGAATAGTAATTAAATTTCTTTGTGGGTTGAAAGTTTTAACGGCGACTACAAAACAAACGTACAATTTTTTTTTAATTCGTTGTCATTATTTTAGTGACGTTTGGTTAATTTAGTGTGAAAAAAAATAATATTTATTTATGATTAATAAAAAAAAAAATTAAAAAATACGGATTTAGTTCGCTGTGGGTATTAATTTATTAGATTCGTAAAAAAAATAAATAAACCTTTTAACGTATTAAACGTCGATTTGCAGTCGCCGGGTGTAAGTTGGAAATGCGGCTTGCTTGAAACGTGAGTAGCGTATGAAAAATTTACGTCGCGTGCAACCGGCTACACGACGAGCGATTACAGCCGTACGAAACGCGAGGTTATGTTTTTCGAGAGACACAAGTAACGAAATCAATGTTGTACGTTCACTCTCGTTCGCTCGGCTGCTATCAGTAAATAAATATGAGTGGAAAAAATGTAAGGGGCCACGCTAAAGTATTCACATTGCGCACTGCGTCCGACACCTCGTTCCGTTTATTGCGTATCAAGTGCTAGAGATTCTAATGCAATTACTGCGATCTACCATGATTTTACGTCGATCTACTATAAGCCTAAATGAAAAATTTCTTCGCATGCCTTCACGAAAAATTTTATACAGAGTTTCTAAAAAATTATTCCAACTTTGTTTTAAATTTTCTGCCAATTTTCTGTCGAATTTCTACAGAATTTGTTTGTTATTTCGTCAGACAATTGTAAAAAAATTTTCTGCAGAAATTCTGTAAAAGAAATCGAAAAAATTTGTGCCGATTTTCTGTAGAATTTTTGTAGATATTCTTCGGCATTTTTTGAGAAAAACTGCAGAAAATTTTTATGTAGAGTTTGTAAGAACCGCTCCAAAAATAAATGCCGATTTTCTGCCAATTTCCTATAGAATTTTCGTAGAATTCTTTGGTAATTCTTAAAAAAAAAAATCAGTAGAAAATTTTTTTACAGAATTTACAAAAAAAGCTCCAAAAATGTATACCGATTTTCTGGAGAATTTCTTCAGCATTTATTCAAAAAAAAATTTATAAGAAAAACTTTAAAAAATTCATGCATAATTCTTCGTAAAGGTTCGTTAATCTTCTCACTTCGTATATAAAAAATATTACTCGAGACACTACAGATCTAAACAAATAAATAGGTATTTTATAAAAAATTTGCGTTGACTGAAATGCTATAAATCACGCGATGGCAAATAAGAAAAAAGTTAACTTTTGAACATCAATCTCTACTACTAATACGACTCGCTATGATAGCGGTGTGAGAAAATAATATACAATTGCTCCTTGTTGCTTTTATAGTTCAACATTCATGACACATACTTACACTCTTTACTGCGACCGTACAATGGCTAATAATACATTAGCTCTTTAAATTTTAGTGCATAAATTGTAAACATGTCGTAAATACGAATTTATAGGTGACTATATCGTCATATAAGCGTTAAATAGTTTCCAATCGTACAGACACCCAACGAAATATTATTATTAGAAATTACGAGGCACAAAAAGTCAAGTACGTCAAGCCTTTCGTTAATAAATTCATTGGATTTCGATGAAAAACAAGAAAGACGAATGTACGTATGTTAATCCTTACATAATCAGTATTTAAAAGAAAAAAAAAATGAAATATTATAAATCGGCGATCGGGAATCCCCCCTTACCGGCCGCCATCATCGGAGTTTGCGCAAACAAGACGACGATGCAGGAATTCGCTATTTTTCGATTTCCGAAAAATGCGAGAGACACCGGCCACGTTCTCCCGTGCTATACATTAATGGATGTAGAACCTGTTTGGCATTCTCGGATTTTCCCGCATTGATGCAACCTACGACCGCCACGAGATTTTGTCGTCGCAAGGTCGCTTTCGTCACTTAATTGTGGTCAGTGCCACTGTCGCGCGATTAACTTATGCAATTCTTAAAATAGAAGGAATGTGTGCTGACGATTCACCCTACTTTCCTAACGACGCAAGACCTCCAGTTTCGATATTTCGTGCTTTCTTCGCCGAAGGAGTGTCCGACCTAGGACTGCTCGAAATCAAGACAACAAGAGTTTAATCGAAAGTCTTATCTTAATCTTGAAATTTTGTTAATTTTTAGGCCTTAAAAGTGGTTCGTTTCAGTATTCGGTACTATAAAACAATTCCTAAATAGTTTCATCCAAATCAGTGACCCTAGACCCAGAGGGTTGACACTCTCCTATAGTTATTCTTGAAATTTCTTGATACTTTAGATTTGGTCTTGGTTTTGAAACTTATTGATTCTTTATGCCTTGTTTTGTCTTCTCTCGAGTCTTAACGATAAAAGAGACTCACTAGAACTAGAAGTGCACAATATTGATTTTCATGTAAAGGTGATTATCTTCAATTTAACAAAGATGAAATTTATTTTCTTTAAATATTTACGATTATCAAGCAAAAAAGACTTACTTTAAACTCGCCTTTTACGCGAAAATTGTGCTTTTATTACAAGAAAGAATTGCTTTAAAGTTTAATTATTCAATCCTATTTCCCATCTACTTACAAACTAAATGAAATGATAAAATTAATTAATTTATTTAATAAATAAATGCTATAAGAGCCTTCAAGAATGCACTGCGTATAATGTTTAAATAAATAAATAATAAACACTTTTGCAATAAAATAACGGTAAAGTTTTTGATATGATAATAGCAAACATAACATAACAATATAATAAATTAGTAAGTGGACACTGAAGCATCTGTAATAGTACTTTTAAAGGAATTACTAATGTTGTCAATATTAGCAAAATTGTACTCACCGAGACAAAGTACCATACTCTTTTCAATCTATTTACCGTAAATTAAAAATTATTTAAAACAATTATCTCATAATTGTATCAATATCGATAATTAACATGACGTGGCTACCGTGCGGTTTGCTTTCGGATCGGTTAAGTGCCCGAAAAAAAAAGCGGGTGTTAAGAGCAACTTTAAATTGCCCTCTTATTGCGAAACAAAAGGAAATTTAGTTTAGAGCCGATAATTGTCTATGGGTAGCTCGTGCATCGAAAAGAAATTTATAAGAGGTAAAAGTTGCAGCGTCACGCGATAACCCGACAAAATCTCGAGTTACGAAATGACTTTCTTCAATTATAAGCGGCCGGCAGTAAGTAGTGCTGTATTAATCGGTAGCAGTGACGGAAAATTAAACGATCACATTAGATACGACCGAAAACAGCCGCAATGAAAACAAAAAAAGAAACGCTCGGGTCAGTGATATAGTTTTTTCAGACTCGACGAGGCACACTTCTTTCTTGCGAGGACTTTATTTATGTTTAGGCGTGCGATTCAAGCGGGTTCTGTAGAAGGAAGCATTCTATTTATGCTTGCTGCAAATAAATTCGAGGTAGTGGAAATTTCATGTATTTAGTGATAAAACTAATTTAGTTAGTAGGATATATTTGGTTTGGATTATCTTGCTATTGATGTGACATTAGTGAAATTACAGAAATTATATAGTAAATCACATTAAGGGAATCACTCAAAAATAACATCATATTAAAAATCTTGAAAAAAGCATTTATCCTTCTAATTGAATAACTGAATCACTAAATCGAAGTTATTTCGTTTGGAAATGCAAACTAAAAATTATTTTACTTCCTCCTAGAGGAAGGTTTAATAACGGTAAAACAACGTTTTTATGTTTTTTTAATGATTTTACAATGTTTTTAGAATATTCGCATGAATATTTGTTGCTACGTCTCTGTATGTACGTATATAGGTATATTTTTTTACAAAGTTTTTTATTTATTTATTTATACGTTTATTTTGTACAATGACAGCAAAAAGATCTTTAGATTTTCTTTGAATATTTGTTTGTATTCTTCTATATAATTAATTGTCTGAAAATGTATTCCAAAAAGAATTACATTTTCTATATTCACGCTGGAAATTTTTAATTCAAAAATATATTTAAATGAAAATTTAGAATAACTATCAAAATGAATTTAAAAAAAATGCTATTCATTTAAGGCACCAAATTCATTTTTAACTATATGCATTAGCGGTATCCGAGGGCTTATGTACCCGCATAATCCCAACCGTTAGCGGAACAGATCCGTTATTTTAAATAAAAATTACCAGTCTCAGTCAAAGCAAACAGTCTGCAGTTAAAGAATTTGTCTGCCAATATTGACCTTTCCTTGTCTGTACAACAGATAGTACATCCAATATAATTATACACAGAAAGCATCCAATTTCCAATTCACATTCAAATATTTGCCTCGACTAGCTGTCTATTCGAAATCTTTTTCCCTCAAAAATAGAAAGAAAAACGCAAAAAGAAATAAAACTCCTTAACTAATCAACAAACCACGATCTATTGGTGTCACAGCGATCGACGCCATAGTATAAACAGTAGCAGTACTATACACAGCACCGCGAAGCCTCAAATAAAATGTTGTAATCGCGAGCAAGCATTTCCTTACTTTTACTTTCCGCACCGCGTATAGGCCACGCAGGGGCAAACGGGAACGCGTTCCCCAAGATCGCCGCGCGCTCGCAACCTCGATCTTTTCCCGTCGAGCAAGTGGAAAAGGGGGCCTCCTCCTCCACGCCGGCACCGAGAGCCCATCGCTCATTCCCCCTAATCTCCCGATGACCGGCAAATTGCCCGGCTCTCGCAAGAGTCCTCGCATCGACGGGAGAAAGAGAAGATGAAAAAAAAAGCGAAAGAGCTGGAGGCCCCACGGCGACTTTCCTCGAAACTGGCGAAAAGCGCGCGCGCGCGGCGACGTCATCCTCGCCTTTCACACACGCGCGCCGCGCTTAATCCTGGAGCGCTGACCCAGTGACATGGATTCGCTGCTGCGCGCGCGCTCGCTCCGCGGGGAAAAGGATAACGGCCTTGGGAGGCCTCGAGCGGGATGCGCGCACGAGGGAATGCACCGAGCTGCGACGCGCCTCCGTGAAAATTCGCCTCTCGCTTGTTTTTCCTCTTGTTTCAAGAATCTTTCCAAACGGGAAGCCAACGTAAGTACATTGAGAGAAATGTTTAGTAAAAATTACTGTATTTCTCGTAAAAATTGCTATACTGTATGGGAAAATGGTTACGGACTGTTATTATGTAAAAACTTACTATACTGGATAGTAAAATTTGCCAAAAGTATAGTAACAATTACAATACTGTCAAAATTTACTACATTTTTGGCAAATTTTACTTTATTCAGTCAAGTAATTTTTTTTCATAATGGCAGTTTGTAACCATTTTCCCCATACAATAAAGTAATTTTTGCTAAACATTTCTCTCAGTGTACACCGAGAGAAAAATTTAGTATAGCGGTTAACCGTTGCTATATTTTATAGTGCTATAGAGGACCAACTATGTAATATAGTTGATTTTATTAAATTGAATCTAGAATCAATTACTTTAAAATATGCTATCTTTTACTAAATTTCCAACTATATGAGAATAGTTAATTAAAATATTGTTTAAAATAATATTACATATGGTATATTCTACTATATTTTATGAACTAAATGAAATAGTTGACTTTACAATACTAATCTACTATATATTATGCTTTATTATAGTATATTTTATCAAAAAATTTAGATTTCGTTACCAAACTCCATTTTACTATACAGATAGTATGATTTAAATATACGATTTTTTTCGGCGTACTTATTCTCAATTTCATTAGTTTTGACTTGACCGCGTGGTTAGCCGTCTGTCTATATGTCCAACAAATGATCGATTAACATGTGGTATGTGGGTGATTTTCAAGGAAAGTGCACTTTTTTCGTATAAATGCTCTGGAAACTAATACCTTCGTTTCAGTGGATGAGGATTACATCTCGAAAATAATTCGTGTAAAAAAATTTCGTCTTATTGATAAAATTAAACTCCCATGCAAGAATTTGCCATGAGTGATGCAAAATATTAATTTTGATATTTATAAAAAAATATTTATAATGATCTCTTGAATTAAATTTTGTATAAAAATATAAAGCGTCTTCTATTCATTATTTTAGCCCAGTTTAAAGAAAAAGGAACTTATAAAAATTCCTGCTAGTTACGTTCAAAATTTTTGAAAATAATGGTATTTCATAAAAAATTTAAATATACTGTTCTAATTAATTCTCCAATTTCGAAAATTTGAGCGCGCGAAGCGAGGAATTTTTTTCTACTGTTATAATATGTCATATGCGTATAGGCGCACGAGACGGCGCGTATATTTTTAGACGCTGACCGATTCACCGCGAAAAAAACCGTCGCGGGGGAGCACGCATCTTTGGATGTGATCCTCCGCTTTGTTCTCCGCGAATGGACATTTTTAATTAAAGAATCGCACAAAGTACCGCGCACTATTCGTTTGTTTTATGCTCTTCTTTGATTTTTAGTTTTAACGTGATTTACGTTACCGCGGCCATTAAATTGAGAGCTGCGTTTTCAGTTTTTTATTTTTTATTGAGCGATTAAGGACGTACATAGAAATTGCACATTATCTTTTGTTTTTTCAATTATTCATCGAAGTTTCAGTTATATTGGACAGTTATTTTAACGATTCGCTTTGTCGAGTGATTTCGATGCTCGCATAAGGCAGATCAGGATCCACGAATATATATATCTTTGTATTTGTAAATAATATTGCTATAAATATATATATATATAACGCTTTTGGAAAATTGGACAATATAAATATAAACTTTCGTATTTTATTCGTGACAATTATCGAATGTCATGTAACATCCGCATGAAAATTGTTATGTGACATCACAGACTTACGAAATAATTCAAATCAATATAAGAGCGTATCGCATGCAACTGTGCAACTATCGGAATATAAATGTATACGTGAAAGTGCAGTTGTACGTAATTGCATGCTGTGCAAACTGATCTTCATATAATTACTATTATAAGTTATAACCATCGAAGTAAATTCTTTAGGTGTATCAGAGGTATTTATTTAACGATTATAGCATAAGTATATAAAAAAAAAATTAAGTCAATTATCAAGACAATTATTAAGACAATAATCGAGTGTTTACAGCTCAATAAAAATAGAATTTCGTCAGCAAAAATGTTGCAGCTCGATAAGACTATAAGATACCTTAGTCACGCCGATTTTACACATTTCAGGTGAACTCACTCGCTCTCCGAAAAGTATATGTTCTTAAGGCCGCAAAAAAAGGCCGACTATATTCCAGTTTAAGCGCGTCCCGTGAAAACTCGGCGCTGTTTGTTTTTTCGATAATATAATAATTATTGTATAATTCCAATTGTTTCGACGAAACTATGGTACTCGGGGCCCCAATTTTCGTGCCGAGGAGATCTAATTGGATAATCGGCCGGATTTATCGGGATCGCAAAAGCCGGGTGTTAATGATGGTCGGAATGTGGATACCGGCGAATGAGTCAATTTCACTAATGAACTTTCTCTCCTGAGGCGCGCTGTCGCTTCGGCTGCGCACCGCGCGTCTTGCATTTTTTTCCGACGCAAAATACTTTACGGGCATATGGTGTGCGCGATCGTCTCGTAAACAAACGCGCTTATGTGCCTCACGTCGTATTCATTGATTTTAAAGACATTTTATTCGAGCCGGTTGTTTAAAGTTTTGCTTATTAAATCGTCTGGAGATAAATATTTATTGGCTATTTTTGAAAAGTGAAATTTCAATATTAAATATCAGATTTAATGCGAGATTCATTTTCACAAATAATAAATTTGTTTATTTTCATTATTTATTTATTTAATTTTCAACTGGCTTAATAGACCTTATAATATATATTATGGAATGATAAAAAAAGAATACCAATAAACTAAAAATTTAGAAACTTGGAAATTGGGAGGATGACTCATCAGTCAATGATCCATCTTAATTGCACTGAGAAGAATGTTTATATTAATTGAATAACTGAATATAAAAATTTAGTAGAATTTTTGAAAAAAATTGTACATTTCATTGTAATCAGAGAACGTACTCTATCGAAATCAGAATTTTAATGAAATTTACGTTGATAATAATTGCTAGATGTATGTAATAATTATGTTCCAAAAGATTTAAGAAAAATTATAATCACCTCTACTTAATATTATAATATAAAATAGAAAAAGTAACAAATTTACTACACAATTGAAAAATTCAAGGGTAGGTAGGTAGAGTATGGTTGAAAAAAAAATGGAATACCTATAAGAAATTAAATTTTTATCCTCCACGTATAAATTGCATTTAGTCGCTTGCTTCCAAATAAAGAGAACGGAAGAAAACTGAAATTTTCTGTATTAGGAAGGTCTAAACAAATTAAGCAGATATAAATCGGAGGAACGCCGCGCATCAGCATCCCGAACCCAATACAACAATAGCGACCGACGATTTTATCACGACAGACAAGGGACGTATATCTCGCGTTGTTTTCAACGGCCGTAAGTAGATTTCACCGCTCGCTCGGCCCCAAATCCATCCTTCGCTTTTCTTACGCGGCGTATAATACTCCTTCAATTTCTCCGCTCGAAAACTAGTCCCCATCTTTCTGTCGCTGTAAAATTCATTCAAATTCTATATACGCAGGTCTTTTGTTCTTTTCTCTATACTGACTTTTGCCGTCTGCTGGGTCCATTGAATCGGCGACACTGTGCAGCGTCGATTCGCCGCTCGCGGAGACTCGCCGGCGATCTTTTCTCCGTAGATGAGTGATTGCGCGAACACGCGCCTTTTTGTTCGACCTCGTATACCGCATGCTAATTTTTATGGTTTCGTTTTCGGACGGAGCTCTTCTTTTTTTTCTTTTTTTTTTTATCAAGGCGCGAGCGCGCTTTCTCTGTCTTTTTATAAGCCGGCGCCACGATCGATATATGTGGGCCTTCTGGATCCGTTTTTTTTTTTTAATGTGCCCCGCCGGCGCGATTAATTTTTTCCTCGTTTCACATTTTTAAATGAGGAATATAACTCCGAGTTCGGCGTTTATTACTATTTCTAGGACGACCTTTTACTTTTTTGTAAGTCACTGGAGCTCATCGTTTCTGGATTTGCATTTCTATACTTATTAACTGTGCGTGTCTTCCAAATATAGGACGCGTTATGTAGATTTGTACGTTTTAATAATGCATTATATTGTCCGCGGGAAAAAATTTAGAATTTTTTTTAATATAGAGATTCTGGAGTTCTTTATCATAAACTATCTCTTCTTCTTTAAATGAGAATGATGAATTAAAAAATTTTTAGTAGATCGTTTAATTTAAGTAACTACACTAAGGAAAATGATATAATAATTAATATTAAAGAATTATTTAATTATTTATTATTTTAATGTTACAATTATTTTTAAAGAATATCAAATACTGTATCAAATTTTATTATTATATGAATAAAAATACACTGAGAGAAATGTTTTAGTAAAAATTACTGAACTGTTTGGGAACGTTGTCGCAGACTGACATTTCGAGAGAAAATACTAAACTTTTCAGTGGAAATTTCTAAAAATGTAGTAAATTTTGCCAGACAGTATTGCAATTTTTACTGTATTTATGACAAATTTTACTGAACTACAAAAAATTTAGCAATTTTTACTATAGACGATTTGTAATTTTTACTAAAACATTTCTCTCAGTGTATAAAAGTTTGAGTTTGTACGTCGATTGTAGTAAATTTTAATGAATGAATTTTTCACCGTGTAACATATACTCAATTGAAAAGATAGTATTGAATGGAGAAATGAAAAGATAGACAAATCCTCGAAGCATATAGAAAACTTAATTTTATTCGACAATTGTGTTTGAAATTTAAATCGACAGCTCGTTTTATATAAAATTTGCATTGGATAATGGTTATATACATTGTACTTATAGTTACACACGATATGTATCGGTTTTCCTATTTTCCTACAAAGAAAGCGTTTCGACAGATGAAAACGGGTATTCAAATGTTTGAATATTGTTGCGTCAACAGAAATAGCTCGCGAGTAATTAATCAGCGAATCCACGAGTAAATAGTAATCTTCTTACGAAGTGTTCACATTTGCATTATCCGTAAGGGGCATTCTTCACGTCGAAGAAAAAAAATTACAGTGATTCGTTTCATCCATTAGTACTGCCGTTGCATCGGTATCCACGGAATGCCTTTGTCGTACAGGAATTTCCAACTTTTGGTGGAAAATCAGAATGATTTATGATACGCGACTCAGCACATTCGGTGAAATTTTCTAAAATTCATTATGTCATACATTTTTATTTCTTTTTGTATTTACTTCTTTATTTTTATGAATGTCACATTAAATGGGCTTATTCTATTAAAAAAGAAATATAACGTAATTATGTTTGTTTTTTAAAGGCAAGCTTAAAAATTATTTTAGAATTAAATAAACAAATGAATAATAGAATTTTCTGAGTAGCTAATTTTTGCTATTTTAATTAGTTTTTATAAAAAAAAATACAAGAGACGTTGTTTCAAAATTCGAAAAAACCAACAATAAATTTTCATTAGTTCCGCTGACATTTTTTTAAAGGAAAAACAGCTCATAGCGGATATGCAATTTCACAATTTTCTTATGCTCATTGCTGCTGCGGACGTATAGCCTCGTTATCCTAGGTCAGGGACAAACGACACTTCGGACATTGACAGGAAATTTTTTTTTCTTTGCAACAACATACCCGCATTATTTTTATAGCTATTTCTACAAGTTTTTTTTTATACCTTTAGTAGGATAATATGTTTCAATATTTTATTTAACGAGACTATTAACTTAGTTTATTGTACTAACATTGTTCTTGGCGCGCAATTATCTTTTTATATAGAGACAGTGCAGGCACTTTTCTATCTCTCGTGCATTTCAAACACGAGAGGAAATGACCGAGTTCAGCGATTTCAACTACAAATACCAAGATAATTTGAAAGGTTAAATTTTTAATAAGAGGTTAATTTAAAAAATTAATTTTGAAAGTTTTAATTATTTTACTAATGATTATTTAACTAAATTTTAAAACAAGAGTTGCATATTCCATTTGCATTTTATTTGCATAAAAATTAAGTTACTATAGTATTTACTAAAGAAAGGATTGTTTTGTAGAATAAAAAAAAAAATTGCTTTAGTGACTAGTATAACTTTTAAAATATTTCAACACAGTTTTATTAAACTTTACTAAATTTGTTTGCGTATAATTTTGCTTAAGGGGGGTTTATACCTAAAAATTTTTTTTTGAAAAAAAATTTGAAAATTAAAAATTATAATAAAATTTATAT
>JAWWEN010018427.1:0-20079 GCA_035582955.1 Sycophila texana | reverse complement strand
AACATAAGTAAATTAACTTTAGTAAGGAGGGTCATCGGCATTAAGTATCCATTTTTTATTTCCAATCACATGAAGAGTTAATAGGAATAATAATTCTAAAAACATTGTTATTTTTATAATTTATTTGCAATTTTAAGAATATTAAGAATATATATAACAAATATTACCAAATATGGGAAATGAGTGTACGATTTGCACTGAAGTGTTGTCTTGGATAATGCAGTTCCATATACTTCAATATATCCTGCACAATTTCCATCGATTGGTTCAGGTAAACTAATGTTTATAGACATATTATCTGTTGTTAATAATTCCACACTTTTCCCTGAAGAACTGACCTACATAAAATAATACAAATAAATAAATGAATAAACATAAAGGTACTTTGCAATAAGTGGTGCAATGACATTAAAATATATATTGAATAATAATAAAATATCAACAAAAGCAGTAACAGAAAATCAAGATCTCTTCATTGAATTAATAATAAATAATAAATAGAATTATTGATGAATTTTAATCGAAACAAAAGAGTATTAGAGCAAAGATGAACCAGGACTTGTACTCCAGTAAGGTTATAAAAAATTGAATAATGTACCTTTTTAACTTGTCCAAGTAGAATAACATCCCCGTTTATATTCTCTGCAAGCTGCTGTCCAGTGATACGTTTGAACATTGTTATTATAAATGATTTAAATTAAATTGTCAAGAGAATTTACGTTGAATCTCTGACGCACATTTATACTCAAAACGTCAAAACTCAATAGACTATAGACAATATGTGCAGGAAAGCGGTAAAGCGCGCGAAAACGTACTCCGTTGATCAATGGAGTAACTATCTGTATAGTACACTACTCGAGTCATATTAAAGTCATTTTAATGTGATATGTGTATTTGTATACAGCTTGCCTCGAGGCGCTACCGCGCCTCCTGAAATGTGCAGGAAAGCGGCAAAGCGCGCGAAAACGTACTCCGTTGATCAACGGAGTAACTATCTGTATAGTACACTACTCGAGTCATATTAAAGTCATTTTAATGTGATACGTGTATTTGTATATAGAGGCGCGCGTTGCGGCCTCGTAGGTAAAATGTTCATTCGAACTTAGACTTGTCTCGAGGGCCGAGGCGCTACCGCGCCTCCTGATAATCATTAACAATAAAGATGCATAACTAATTGTGATAATAACTGCATTTGCATTTTTCTACAGTCTTCAACTCTTCACACACAAATGATTAAACTGCAGTCTATAGACTTATGCGCCCTTTATATTGTCCTTCATGGATCAAACATTTAATTAAAATTTGTTGTAACAATCTGTTTGATTAAATACTTTATTTTTTCATACGATAATGTTTCGTCGAATGCAGCATGATGGGTCTTACACATGTGTCTAGCGTTCATTCCATTTAGTATTCATCTAATCTTTCATAATAAGTGAAAGTACATCTGCTTATATATGTATATTTAATCAATGGATAAATATAAATATCTGGTGGAAAGATAATTTATTAAAAAATGTATGGCTCAGTGGTCTAGGGGTATGATTCTCGCTTTGGGTGCGAGAGGTCCCGGGTTCAAATCCCGGCTGAGCCCATTTTTTTTTCTTTTTTATAGCATCATCTGATACAACAACATGACATACTATCATACTGGCTTTTTCTATAACTAGAGCGATCTATTTATAAAAAAATATAAATGATAAATTTAGGAACACGAATACAAATTTTAATACAAAAACTGTATTTTTTCTTTTAAATATTATTCTGACCTAACATTTAATTCAAATCATTTTTTTTAACTTATGGAATCAGTTAAAAACTGAAACATCCCTCATTATGGCCTCTCACAAATTTTTAATTACTTCAGGCCGAGAATTCTTCCAGCTTTGTCGTCATAAAGACGAACACCTTGGCCTTCTTCCGTCGAGTTGAAGAATCCGGCGGGCGTGGCGTCGTCACAAAATTCTTATCCGGCGCTCGGGCCTTAATTGACACTGCGTATCGCTTCTCTCATTTCCGTATTGCCGCCAAGACAGGAGCCAAACCCTTCGTTCGTACAAAAAAAAAGAGACGACGCGGGTGTGACGTGTTTGGAAAAAATGTCTCTTTGACGCAGAAAAGAACGAGGAATCCCTCCGGCTTTCCTCGTCGCCTCCTTGCGAGGGCCACACACGCGCCAGCCCGGCCCTAATTGCCAAAGTGATTACAATTTTTTTCGGCATTCAAAAAACGCTCATGATTTTACACTCGACTGTTAATGATACTAACCCGCTTCAAGTAATGAGGGATGGGAGTAAAGATCAAAATAGGCTATCTCAAAATCATGGTACGTTTTAAGAGGGAAAATAAAATACATTAAAAATAGAATTCATAAGTTAAATAAATTTTATTAATAATACATTATATGCAACATGTTACGGATTAACACTAATATAAGTATATTAAGGATATATCTAAAGTTAAGAATTAACTGATCTTCATCTCCTTTTTTGATATTTATCTTATTTTTTTTTGTGGGTCAACTACCTTTTTCTGATACGATAGCTTGTACTCCTCGTTAAAAAAAATGGTAAAACGTAGACATATCTACACAACTGCATTCGCTTTGATTTTATGGAGCTTGACAAATGTTTTTTATCTCAATACAAATAAAAGCAATTTTTTTTTTTTTTTTTTTTAATTCTTTGATTATTTATTTTTTAAATGCAAATTATATACATTTATACGTTTATTCGCTTTATTTTGAAAACTTAATTCGGAAATGGTAGATTTTGTAAAAACAAAAAAGAGAAAAAAAATGAATTCGGAGGATGTGATTCACGCATTTCTTACTCCCGTATTTATATTTACCCAGATTTTGAAAGCCCGAGAAAAGAAAGCACGGCGTGTTTTCATATCAGTTGGACTTTTCCTCGGGAGAGCAGGAGCGAGAGACACATTTCTCCCGAGAACCGCATGACGCCTCGGCAGCCACTGACACCACGTGTCCTCGTAAACGTCCGTCCAGAGAATTTGTGTTCGGATCCACTCAGGCGGCTCGGGGGCGGGTGTCGGGTTCCCGTCGGTTCCCGGCTATGAGACAAATGGAGAGGGACGGATAGATCCACTTTTTACACTAATTAGTCACCGGTACTCCTTCGAATGTCAAACATGCAAGGCGCACCCCCCACGGGGCTCGCTTCCTTCCTATACGCGACGTGTGCGACATGCTTTCTATTCTTTTACACTAGCAAATCCTATTCTCTTCGGTCCTACTACTTTCTTATAAATCGAAAAATAATTATCAAAACTTTTAAAATAGTTCATTTTCATTTTATTATTCGCGATGAAAAAGTATGTGTATGTACTAAGCGAAGAAGATTATAGAATAGTGATTACTAAATTTAGTATGAATAAAAAAAAATATTTTCCTGTAATATTGAAAAATGAATAATATTAAACGAACTTAAGCAAAGGCCAAATAAGACGCGAAAACATTGACAGAATAACTCAAATATTTGATCAATCAATTACTCAATCGACAAACATCAACGAGTCATTGTAAACTATTATTAATTTTTTATCTGCAGGGCAGTAAAGAAAGGCGCATACGTGCAGTATTCTTCCAGCAGCCTATAATCAGCGGAATCCCTTAAAAAAAAAGTTCCCAAACTCCCTAGCATCTCGTGATCCCCGAAAAGTACAAGACAGCGATCAGGCAACATTAACTGCTGGCTCCTTCCGCTTCTCGCGGCTTTTTCTCTTCGGGCGCATCGGAGCACTCGGCTCGCTTCTCTCGTTATTCGTCATCGTCTCTCTTCCGCTCGCGGCGATAAATCTGCCTCCGAGAGCACTCCGCGCCCCAGATGTCGCGGAGCGATTCCCCCTTTTCGCTCCCCGCGCCTTCTCTTTTTATAGGTGCTCCCCCGCTTTAATTGCGAGCTCGCGCGGCTCAAGGTGACGAGGCGACCGCGAAAGTCCCGGGAGCCCGCCCTTTTTTTCGACGGCAGGCCCTTGACGTATTCATCGGATGTGATGATCGTTAAAAGTCCTCGGCTGCCGCGAGCTGCTCGATCGTAAAGTTTCGCACTCGGGGTTGCAAAGCTTCCTCTTGCGCTCCTGACGACTTGTCGTGACTTATTGTCCGGGCTTCTCTTTTTTTTTAACTTCGCCGGGGATTATTTACGAGCTGAAATTTTTCATATCACGGACCCATTGAAAAAGCTTTCGCGCCTTTTATGCGCTAATAAAACGTGCCTTTAGACGCGTTGAGTTATTTTCAAGTTCTGTTGATTCAAGCGCGGCTGTTTTAATATTTCTAATTGCTTTTTCTTTCATTTTTCTCTGCGTTAAATTAAATTTTACACTGAATGCGCCCCTTTCCTCGTAAAAATGAAATTTATTAAAAAAGTAATTTACGACATTTGGTCTCCGTTGAAAGGTAGATTTTCGGGTTAAAAATTGCGAAAAGAGTCTCTTAAAAATTTTATAGCTAGTTTGTAAAAATATTAGCGTAAAATGCTCAGAATGTAGGATAATTAATTTAAAGAAGCATTTATCATGAGATTTCGATTAGCCCAGTCACATAAGATCGTGATTCTGCATTCCAGATAATTTTGAACTCGATGCACCGTTACCAGCCGCGCTGCCACGTGGTGGTGGCCCCCTCGCCGCCGGGATCCTCCCCGGATCCCCGTACGGAGAACTTCAAGAGCTTCTCCTTCCCGGAGACGCGCTTCACGGCAGTGACGGCGTACCAGAATCACCGGATCACGCAGCTGAAGATCGCTAGCAATCCGTTCGCCAAGGGATTCCGGGACTGCGAGCCGGACGATTGCGAAAGTCCGCCGGCGGCCGGCGGGCCGACGCAGCCACCGAAGCGTCCGGCACCGTCGGCGCCCGGCGCAGCGAGCTACCCCAGCAGCGGCGTGCCCCTGGTGCCCGGACTTCCAGGACAGGAGCAGCACCATCAGTTCTACGCGGCGCCCGCCGGACACTGGGCATACCCCGGACATCAGACCGGCCACGTGCCCGTCGCCACACCCCACTATCCCGCCCACCATCCACACCCAGCCGCCCACGCGCCTCCGCTTTATGGGCCGCGATAGATGGCCTATATACTTTTTTCTCTCATCTGGCTTGAGAAGACGGACATTGCGATTACATGAATGTGTTTCTTTTTACGTTTCGGGGGAAATCTAATGTTTCTTTCAAGAATTTTTATTTTAATCATCAACATTTTCTAGATGTTTATATAAGTTATACTTTCACACTTATTTTTACGCGAAATCATTTCACGAAAACACTTAGTCAATAGTTCCAGGATTATTACATTTTTTCTGTTCTCTTTGATAAGTCTTGGATATCGTAGATATACCAAAAAGTTCTTGTGCCTTATAAAATAAACGAAAGTATAAAATACACAAAAATAATTTTATAATAAATAACTGACGAGTCTAGACATGATGTTTTAACCGCGATAACTTTAATTTAGCTTAGTTGCGAATTTTTTTTATAGTGTCTTCATAAAATCCTGATCGAATGTAGAATTGAATGGAGACACAAGTATGTAAGCGATTATTTATTATTTTGCGAATTCGTGTTTGTCTTCGTTGTGTTGTGTCAGTTATTTATCGTTGGAAAAAAAATAGATCATTTAGTACGTAAATAAACAAAAAAATATTGCGCCGTAGAGTGTCTTAAATTAAATTAAGGGTTTAATTGTATTTTGAAAAAAGTATTATCAAAAAATAAGTCGCGTCATTTAGATAAAGAGATTGACTTCTTAAATCTATAAGTGCTATTTTAAAAGCAAAGTCGTTCAATACATCGAATGTGCGCTCCTTAGTCAAAGCAGGTCGTTAAATACTTCAAGCGTACTCTAAGTACCCGATTTTACGATTTTAACGAAACTACAGTAATATTTTAGTACTTCACTGTGCGCAAAACGATGAAAAAAGAAAATATAGCTTTTGAATATTTGAATCTCTTACATAAGATATTTTCGAGTGTATTATATTTAAAGAAATTGTGTTAGTTAATAGAGAAACAATTTTAAATTATTGCATAATATTGCACGCAAATTTTCTATCATCTTTATTGCCAAAAAGAGTCATGTGCACTCATCAAATATCATTAGAATAATAAGTTGAACGTTACGTAAGTATACCAAAAAGTATGTTCGATTTTTTTTTAAATAATGGAAAACCAGCTCGATTTAGAAAATCACATCACCGATAATAAACATAATAGCTTAAAAGTTGCACACTATGAAAAAAATGCAAGAACTAAAATTTTTTGTGAAATGTACATTAAAGTAAATATATTTTAAATCAAACGCAAACTCCGTACAATATTTCTGTACAGCGATTAAATATACGCTTCCAGCTTACGCATTAAATCAATGCATTTTTTTGTAACAGTGTATACTTCATCCGCACCAAAGAGCTATCAAACTCATTTAATCTTGTAAATAAAGTGCGCAGCTAAGAGACCAAAGAAAACTGTGTCGGGCAGGTGCCACGCGCTAGCGAAAGATACATAGTGCCTCGTCCGGGCACGAAAAAAAAAAGAAGAAAGAAGGTTCGCCGTTCGGACAGCGCCTTTACTCTTTTAACAAAAGTGCCTTTTGTGGAGGAGCGCGTGCGTCTATTTATGTTGGCGGCGCGCTTGAACGAGAGGAGGGCGCAAACGTAGCGCGACAAGCCCGCTCCTTATGTTATCCCGGTGCGGCGCCCTTAAGTGCTTTAATAAATTACACCTCGAGTGCGATATCTCTCTCGACCGATTTTCGAGCGAGCGGCCATGTCGCCGGGATAAAGGGCGGTCGGTATTTTCCTCAGCGGATGGGAAAAAAAGTCCGCGCGGGATGCGTAATCTCGTAAATAACCTCGAGTGCGCCGAGACCAAGCGGATTCGAAATAGGATTTTGGACGCGGAGAGCCGTAAAGCTCGGCTTGCCACTTAGCGAAGAGTTCGATACTTCGAACGATTATTATTGCAGCAATGTCCCTGTAGGCGGTACGTCGACGATAAGTTATGTGCAGTTGTGAACATGTGAGCAATAAAACTTGCTATTTTAAATTTATGACTGTGCCTTTTGTTCATTCTATTATCCGCCCCACATTCAATTCGCAGGTACCATAACTTCAATCTGATTGTTCGGACGCTACTTGATCTAGCTGAATTTAAAATTCGTAATACCCTAGCTACGTACGTCATGGTATAGTATTTCTTTTCTAACAAAAAGAAAGACAAAAAAAGAAAATTAAGAAAATGTCAACCGTAAGTAGCTTTGTTTAATTTTTTTTTTTAAATTCTAATTTTTTAGTTCAGTTAAAAAGTAAAGCGCAAGTTTGATTTGAAATACCAGTTTTAAAAATAGAATCACCACATTAAAAATACATATTTTTTCTCATATTTTACTTTTTACCAAAACCTGCGTTTTACTCTTTGTAGAATAATGAAATTACAATTCTACTCTTAAAAGTTTAAAACTTTCACATAATTGTAAACGTTAAATTGAAAACTGAAAAGAAGATCGATCATTTTTCGACATTCCATGGAGTTTTTCGCGTAAACAAGCAACTTTTTCAAAAAGCTTTCAAAATTGCTCATCGATACCAGCCGAGCAGCTTGTAAAATCACAAGTGCACTTCCATTAAAAAAAGGGGGCCTAATACGATAAGTGGCAAAAAAGGGTTACCCATTTCAGTTGAAACGGACCAGACGTCGAGTATCGTCGCGCACGCGTCAGCCGTCGGTCGGCATCCCGTAAATTTGTCCGTCGCCCGCGGATGAGTTATAAAAAAAAAAACGGTCGCTCGGCTCGCGACGGCCGGTCATTAATAGTCGACGCGTATACGTCGATGCGTTCAGCGCGCACGCGACTCCCGGAACAGAGCCGAGAAGCCCGCACGACGGGCCCGTGATTGATGCGCCTCGCGACTCGGGACGGCACTG
Organism: Sycophila texana; assembly: GCA_035582955.1. Lineage (NCBI taxonomy): Eukaryota > Metazoa > Arthropoda > Insecta > Hymenoptera > Eurytomidae > Sycophila > Sycophila texana. The sequence continues at coordinate 12,138 of JAWWEN010018427.1, read as the reverse complement.
TGTAAACATATTAGCGTTCCCGGGTGACTCCTTGCCCAAGCTCAACCCAGCCGAGAAGATACACCACGACCTTAATGACTTCTTCCCCGCGCAGCGTGCATCTTTTAATTTTTCGATTTTCACTTTCTTTGCTTCTCGATCGCTACGGTATTTATCGTAATTTGTGGCAGCTGCTAATTGTTTATACTTTACAATGACTTTTTATCGCGAAATTAATTAGTTAAATTATTAGAATTAAAATAAATGTTTTTTTAAGAAGAAAAAATGTACTAACAAAAGTATTAATTTGGATACTTCCGTCTTATTTTTTTTCGCATTTCTTAACTTTTTGAAAAATTCATTAATCATTACCATTCTAACGTTTAACTACTACTAAAATTCGTGAAATTGGTATTTCGCGAAGAATGAGATCAGATTTTTTCGTTATTTCTCTGCGTTTCAACTTCTTGCATCTCTTATTTTTCTGTCGGTCCTACATCTCTGACGGGGACTCCTCCACTCGGATTGCAACTTTTAAGAAGTGATCTGTTTCAGCCTGACAAACCTTCAATCTTTCCTACTTCTTTTTGACACTTGACATTCGCATCCAAATGAGACTAATTTTTGTTGTACACTTGCATCTAATTAATCATAATCAATTTAATAAAATATTTTTTTATTTTTACAGACTTTTGTTATAACCTTAACACATAGTACCCACTATAATAATTCAAAAAGTATACTCTTCAGAAAATACAACAGCTGCTATTATTTTCGAATCTAAATCTCTTTAAAATAGCAATTCAAACATGTTATCGCTACTCTCTATATATACAAATCTCACGAGCAAGAAATAAGCCGTAAACAAGTGCGCAGTTTTGAAAAAACAAGGAATGATCGTCTCCCTTACAGTCGAGAAAGCAACTTAAAGTTTGAATAAAAGAGAGCAGTGTTTCTCGTCCGCTTTTCCCTCGAAGAAAGTGGCCCAAACACGCCGTGGAAAATTTAATTTATAGCTAGCGTTCAAGTGGTGTGCCGCAAACCAGGGATATATACAAAAACTCGCTCGGCAAGCCACGCGCGTCTGGTGGTCCACTCCCTTCGGACTTTTAAATTTAGTGCGGAGCGGCTCGTTTTACACGCCGAGGTAAAGAGACGCGAGAGTACGCCATGGGGGAGTCGCACGCGTGACCGACGCGCCCGTAAACTCCGCGGATTCTTTCATGTCGGATGCGCGACCAGGTGACGATTGCCGCGCGCGCCTCATAAAAGCTCGAACGTGAGGGTGTCGTGCCCGCGCGAACCTTTGTTTCGCAGAAATGTCGGCCTGACGGAGTTAATTTTACGGCCGCGGCAGATGCGGCCCCATACAACTTTATAATTTGTCCAAGTCTCCCGCCCAGGAATGGCGCTGCTGTGCAAGCGAGCCTGTAGAACAAATTAGCCAACCTTTTTTCCAAAGGGTTCAAAGAAATTGGACTATGTGTACTTTTTTTTAAGGTTAAGGTGAAGATAGCTAGTTTATCGTGTTCTTTCGACTTATTCAGATTTTTCGTTTTACCGGGAGTAATAAGAAAAAAGCCGTGTTTCCTGAGAATTATTTTAATTACTAACATTTTTTAACTGTCCATGGACTCTTTAAGGAGGGGCATCGTTTTAGAAATGTTAATTAATATCTGTAAAAAATACTAAAAAATTTGCTTTTCATAATTGTGTGATGTCTAAAGGAAGAAAGTACATCTGGAAAACTTCGACGTTACTGTCGTTAAGTTAAATGTACTATGGACCACCCATTGACACTTTGAAGTATCTTATTTCAAACACGTGTCCCGAAAAGCATGGCTTTCTTCGATTTCCCATTCATAACACGATGAGTCATCATAAAAAAAGACAAAAGCTATTAATAAAAAATCTGGCCTTAAAATGGTTTAAAAGAATGTGATGCATTTAAATTACGCAGTTTATTAGTTTATTGTAATCACTTTTTATTTAGAAATTAATAAATCTTTTTTAAAATAGTGAAAATATAATTTTTATTTGAATTCACTGAAAAACACTAACTAGGATCTATTGATCCTATTGGAGCTACCGTCAGTAAACGTTTGCATAAACTGTAAAATTCATTGAATTCTTGTAATTCTTATGAATAAATACTAAAATTTATAGTTATAAAAATTGAAACTTGATTAGTTTAAAGTGTATTCATTAAGAATTATTTAATTTTATAGTGTAATAAGAGCAGATCAGCTTGATCCTCAGTATATAATGTGTAAAAAAACGAGGTTGATGTCTAAAAAAAGAACGCTTCCGCCCGTTTATCAGTACGAAATTAGTAAACAAATACATGAATGAAAAAACACTGTTTGCAAAGTGCTCGCGCGCACGAGAGGCAAAAAGTATGCCAAGTTGCGAAAGGCGAGGTGAGCAAATCGCGCGTTAGCAAGGCCGCGCTAATGAAGCGGCCAACCGAGCGCGACGCAGGCGCCGAGCACGATAAATCTGCCCAATTTTCCGGCGTCGGCTCCCGCGCGCTTCGTCGCGGATCACAGGAGCGACAAACGAATCGCTCCCCCGTCGCGGCACCGCGAGAAAAATGTGCTCCAGCAGGAGCTGCTCGGCGCCAGATGAGCGTCGACTAATTGGGATCTTCCAACTTTTGTCTCTCCTTTTTTCTCGATATACTTACGTGCCTTCATTCATATTCTTTTCGTGCTTTATTTAACTAACTTGTACATTACAGTGGACGATTATAAAAGACTTTAGCCAAAGTAAGGCCTTATAAAAATGAAAAAGAAGGGTAAAGAGGCGATGCTTTATTAAAGATAAAATAACATCTTACTCCATCGATTGAAATTGAAAAAAGTAATTTCAGTAGGATAATTTACGTTTCTGAATAATCAAATCCACTTTAACATCAACATCTCTTTGAGGACGTAGCTGTCTTCGGGGGTGCAACAGAAAGTATAGCCCCGCTGTACATTCGTGAATTCGGGATGGCGCTTCTTGCAATCGGTCGTTTTGGTGCAATAATCGGCCAGCTGGGCGGGCACGGTCTTGGGGTCCAAATGCGGATCGTTGAACGTGTGGAAAACCATGCCCCGCGCGCGGTTTTCCACATCGGTGGCGGCCTTGACGAGCAACTGAGGTATGGCAAGGGTGTCCGGCGAGTCAGTGCTATTGCCCAGTAGCCATTCGGCTGAATTGTTAATGCGAAAGCCCATTACGCTGACTGTGAACACGTCGAGATCCCTGCCTGTCTCGTCGGCCAATTTTCGAATTAGTTTACCTATGTATTCCCAGTTGCCGTCGTACACGCTCTCCCAGATTGGAGCAGTGACGTCATAGTAGAGCGTGCTTTTCTGCTCGTAGTAGTAAAACATGTCGAACAAGGATATCAATTGGCCAATCACTAGTGAATTACTGTCTGTGAATTAAAAAGATTTTCATGTTATTCGCGCTTGGGGAGAAAAAGATTCACTTCCTTAATCTTTATTAGAATTCTAATTATTTATCTAAGAAATTATAAGAATGACAAAGTTTTATGTCGTACAGAATTTCAAGTACTTTTTTTCGATTGATCGACTTTTTTTATCGAATATATATCTGCAGTATTGCTAGTTCTTGCTATTTCATACGTATTACGTACAACTAGAATATTTTTTAAAATTTACTTTGATATAATATTTATCTATGGTTTCTTTAGAAAGTGAATAAAACTGTACCTGAAAAGTATTTCTGCGCCAACTCCCTGTTTTTGAAGTGCTTCTGAAAGGCTGCGATTTGATATTCCTTCGAGTACAACTCACCGAAGTTAAGTTTCTTATTCCGATACAGCAAGCCTCTCTCGTACCAATTGTCGACGGATTTGGGACTCTCATTGATGATCGAAGGTATTCTGACATGCGTCACTTTCCATTTGGACTCAAAAAGTTCGGCGTACTCATACACCTTTAGCAGATCGAAGTCGTTCAATGCAATACCTACCAAGTAAGTTTCCTCCGTCGGCCGAAAACTCTTCGTTGTATTTAGCATCGCAGAATATGGATGACTAGCGCACGTTACAAAATTCTCAGCATTAGCCGTGAATAATCCCTCCTTGTCACCGTGCACGCGCAAGCCGGCCGGGGAGGAAGGACTTTGCATTATGTACACCGAGTTCGACGTTTTATTAGAGATCGTCCAGCCCGTTTTAATGTATTGGTGGAATTGAATTTTAGGTGCAGATCCAGGACGATCTCCTGGACAAGCCAAATGAATTTGCTGATCTCCGCTGTCGTAGAAACAATCGAAATTCTTGTCGACGTGTGGATAGTGAGTAATCGGCGTGCCGTCCGATTTGTATTTATAGATAATCGGATGATTACGCATTTGTTCCTTTATGAAATTCGATTTACCGAACTCGCACATTGACGTAACTCTATCTGAAATTTAGTTTTTTTTTTTTAACGAAAATTAAAAGATAACGTTTAAATGATTTAATGGCGGTCTATAGGCGGTATTTTATAAATCAAACTTACGTATAATTAGGAAAAGTAGCGTGAAACTAATTATCCACTTAGACGTCATGTTTACGTTGTCTAAAATGAATGATAAAATCGAATATTGTAAAGTAAATCTTCAATTTCTCAATGTTATAACGTTTAACGACATCACAATCATATCCGAATTTATTATTGAAAAGATTTAAAATTCCTTACAAACAAAGTCGGTAAGAGAACGGTGTCAAAACGTGCCAACTGTTTCAGCGCCTAAACATTACTGTAACCCCAAGCAGCACTTTGAAGCACATCAGCGACCAAATAATAGAGGCAATTGATAATCTCAGCGTTGATTAATTTGAATTGCATCAATGACAAAATTGGAAAAGTAATTTATAACAATAACACCATAACCGACAATAGCTTCTAGGAATATCCCCAAAAATTTATTCAATTTATATATCTAATATCTATTTGTTGTCATAAAATGTGAAAATTAAAAATGTCTCTTTTCGTGACATTATAATTCATTTAAAATGGTAAAATTTCCGTACTTTGGATCAGAGAGAAAATAAAAGGAGAACTTAACTTAATGAAGCAATTAATTATTTTGCATTTAGTAGAAATGATTAATAAATATTGAAGAAAAATACTTTCTGGCCCGCTTTACAGATAAAAAAATGTAGCTGCTATCTAAAAAGGAAATATTTTCATCATGCAACTACAGTTTTCACCTTTGAAAATCTTTACAAAGAATAGCAGAGTAATTCCTCTTCTGGAGCGTACAGAAAGAGAAGATCGAAAATGCAAGTCGCGCATAAAGGAACGCTCGTAAAATCAAGAGCCAGTGCCGTCGACTCCTATTTCCATCCTATTAGAGAAGTGCACCCACGGGCGGAGGGGTTTTCGTGCGGCTCGCGCATCGCCTCGTGAATCCGTCAGCAGCACCGAAAATGTCCATTGCGACAAGCCGCCGCCACCACCCCCACCGCCCCCACCTCCCTTTTATGCAAGAGCCGCGAGCATTAATAGCCGCGGCTCGAAATTTTCGTGGCGGCGCGCCACTTGTTTTCGAAATATCACTGGGTCCGGCGGCCTTTCGCGCGCGCATTAAATTTAGAGCGGCTGATCGATCGAGCCGTTGACGAGCCCACGACTTCTCGCTTTTCCTGCTAGAGCGCTAAAAAGTTCGAGCGCGTCGTCGTCGTTTGATGATTTCAGATGGGCTCGGGATTATGTTTGATGCTTAAGAAGCTCGAATTTTATAGTGGTTGCCCTTTCGCTGGACTTGTTTATTTATTTATTTATTTATTTATTTATTCAACGACAAATTGGTCTTTCGTTTACCAATTCAAAATTTTTTATGAGCTTTTATTACTTTTGATCTTTCATTACTTTACAAAGGATAAATTCTTAATGTCTCGCATTAACACATTTTTGTTTTTATTTGTAATATACATCGATCAATCTCGCCAGTTACCAATCATTTCCTGTTAATGAAATTCGTAAAAAAGTAGCTGTCCTGCAGTCTGCAGCAGAAGGTGTATCCTTTAAGTGCGTCATTAAATTCCGGATGCAATATTTCGCCATCAATAGTTTTAATACAGAATGTCCTCGGATTGATGGTTGTGATGTTTAAGTAAGGATCATTCACCGTGTGGTAAACTATACCTCGAGCGTGATTTTCATCGTCGACGACGGCTTTTACAAGTATCTCCGGGACCGAAAGAAAATCTGGCGAATTCGTGGTGTTGCCCAGTACCCAACGCTCAGGTGCTGGTAGCAGTTTAGAGCTAGAATTATGGCTAACAGAGCTTGGAAAAACAGTAACGAAAACTTCCAGATCGCGAGTGGACACGTCGGCTATTTCTCGAATAATTCTACCGATGGTTCGCCAATTGCCTTTGTACACGCTGTCCCATATCGGAGCTGTATTCTCGTAGAAGCGCGTAATTTCTTGCTCGCTGTAGTAGTATAGATCTTCTTTAAATATGAGCTGACCAGCGACGAGTGAATTATTGCCTGTGAATAATGAGTTTTAGATTTTTTTTTGCAATTTATTGGCTCAAACTATTGAAAAGTTTGAAAAAAATGAGATGTTTATAAAGTACGTATATACAATAAATATAAAAGTATAGCACACCTGCAAAGTATTTTTCCGTCAAATCTAGATCTCTGAAGAATTCTTGAAATGAAGCTATCTGATACGACATGGTGTATATCTCAGTGAAATTAATCCTCAAATCCCGATAGAACAAACCCCTCTCGTAAACATTACTATTGCCAAATGCTGGTCTATTTTTAATAACTGATTTAATCCTGCAACGCACCACTTTCACCTCCGAACTAGGATAAAAATCCAGCTGACACACCTCCAACAGATCGATGTCGTTCAATTTATAACCTATCGCATATCTTTTCAATGTAAGTAAATCATTGCTTGCGCTTATCAAGTGCATCATAGGAACTGGTATTTTCGAACATTTTATGTAATTCCCGGCAAGTATTGCAAAAGAACCTGGACCTCCGTGGACGCGCACACTCGCGGTACTTGATGGATTGTGCAGCAGGTACACAGAACTCGAGCTTGCGTTGAAGACTTGCATCTGATTTCCGACCTTTTGATAAAATTGCATCGTGGAATCAAAGCCTGGACAGGTTAATTGAAGCCGTTGATCTTCAGTTTGGAATATACAGTTCAAGTCGTTCGAAGGATAGCGGGCTACTGGAGCACCGTCAGATTTATATGTGTAGATGAGTGGACCGTCTGCACTTCTTATTCTTAAAACGTCGGTTGACAAGGACACCTTGCAAATTGACACGACATTTCCTTGAATTTAGATAATTATTTTACAATTTGCATGTCTTTCGAATATATGCTAAAATTTTTGCAATTAGATGCAATAGGTGATTGCATCTAATTTCATGATTTTCAGTGAAATTTTATTAATGACCAGAAAAATGAACATTGTTTTTAGACTACGTACTTTTCAAATTGAAATAGAAATAAACTTACGTAGGAATACCAAAAGAAGCAAAAAGCTCAGCTTCATTGTCCCTTGACGAGCCATATTTATATTGTCTGAAATTATGATTGAAAATCGTAATAGCAGAATATTTCACATTATGTTGTAAATATTAATAATAAAGATAAAAATTAAAGTTATACTTATTCAGTGTATTGTCCTATATAACACTTGAACACTAGTGTAACCATTTGAACGCGCAAAGGACTTATATATTAAACTTTGTGTTATAAAAGTTTTCAAGAAAAGCAGATAAGATTACTGACTTACTGATTTGAAGTTACAAGTGCATTTCTTGTAAGATCTGATAATAGTACATTTCAAAAAATCTATTGCAGTAATAGTATTTTAACAGTATTAATGTTTACATACAGTGATAGAACGATCATTAGTCTACATTTCGGTTTTTTCTATGCAGAACCAACTCTTACTCTGTCATGTATTATTATGAAAAATAATGAAATTAAAATTTTTTTATTTCCCTGTACTTTTATAAAAGTTTGATAGGATAATAGAAGCTTTACTGATAATAAGCAGGTAGTGACTCTGATATAACGATTAAAAAAATAGAAATGCTGTCTCTGAAACTATATTTTTCATGATACCTATTATTAATCAAATTGTTCACTTTTCAATTCCTGAAAAAGTACAAAAAATTAAAAAATATAACTATTTAAAATTTGTGCGAATGAAGAACATATTGATCGTAACATTAAAACCAATTTTATTTTTACAACCGCAAATAATAAATATCTAAACAAAAAAAAAATAATATTTTAAATACTACTCTCTTATTCTCTCACTTAGTAGAATTTTCAATATAAGACAACTGCAAAAAAGGAAGCCGAATCGCGGGTATCGAAAAAAATATCGTCGAGCTTTTCGCCTGAAATCGTTTATGCGTTAGTACAGACACGTTCTACCGAAATAGTCATCGTCAACAGTCAGAAGGAAGCCGTATATTTCAACGACTTCCGCGACAGGACTCGAGCGATCGCTACGCTCAAGGCGCCGGAAATTCACGCAGAGAGGTGCAACCGATACTAAGTACATTTTAAGGATCCATTTTCTTCATTTTTTTAAACTATTGTTTCGTTTACTTCGAAATTTAATTACATTTATAATGTATAAATCTCAATAAATAGTTGCAGTGAATATACACACAATTCTTTTGTAATAATCGTAATTTTACAATTTTGAAAAAAAATTTTTCTTCATTGAAAATTTTCAATGAAGAAAAAAGGAGCTGGAAAGATCACTGATTTTAAAATAAGAGCCTTCGTTTTCTCATTGGCATTTTTAATTCGTCTGAAAGCCGCCGCGGCCTTATAAATAGCCACAAGCCCGCGGCGCGCTCAGCGAGCATTCGCGTATGAAAATTTCTCAGCGATTTCTCGCGAAGCCGCTCGTGATAAAGGAGAAAAGAGCGCGCGGTCCGAAGGAGACTCGTCGGAGTGCAGTCGAGCACGCAGTTCCCCCTCTGAGTATGGACGCAACGACAGATTTACAGATTCCAGGCTGCGTCTTCTTATTTAAGATTCCTCGCCATTATATATACATACGGTATTTTCCCTCCTTCTCTGCCTCCCTTTTTTTTTGCTCGTATTTAATCTCTCTGTCGTTCCCTCCTTTATTCTCTCCGTCTCTCTCGTTCGCTCGCGCGTTATGCTGGGGTTCACCGAGCCGCGCGCGCGTCAAATCGCACCTCGCCGGGCGTGTTTACTCTTTGCGCTCGAAGGCCTTTTACTCGCTCAGTCGACTTTTTTTCCAGCTCGAAAGATGATGCGATATCTTAGGTACTTATTCTTTTTTCTTTCGGTTTATACATTTTGGGATCGACTCCTTCGCGCATGGCGCATGAGATAGGGGATTTATTTAAAAATGAATGACATTTCCCTTCATACGCCGTTCAATATACGTTGAATTTAATTTTCATTCGAAGAAAGCAAGTAATTTAAAGTAACATTAATTTTCTTCGCAAAAAAATTATTGCATTTAAGAACAGTTCATTTGTGGTATGTTTTATAATGCAAGGCCGTTGTGAAAAAGTGTGTCATCTGACACACGCAATGTTAACTTGCATTATCTTCATTAAATCTATGATCCACCTACATGGAAACAAGCATAAATAAATCAGCTGATGAAGCTGAATTTTTTATTCTAAAGTACGTAAGTTGACAGTAACAAATTTACTGTTACTATGAAACTTTTATAAAATATAAAATTTTATAATTTTTAAATGTATCTTATGTAACTTCATGATGGGTAAGAACAATCTTTTTATAACAAAAGAAAGTTACTGTTGAAATGAATTCACAAACGAATTACTCAAGAAAATTTTAATTTTTGTTGCTTCAAAGGATGCAATAAATAAAAATAAATGCATTTAAAATGCAACTCATTATTTTCACCAGCATAAATTAAATTAAATAAAATCGTCGAGGGTGCGCGAACCGGTGTTCGGCGAATCGAGAAATCGGGGCCATGAGTTTGCTTACGCTGAAAAATCGGAAGCAAACAAACGGAGAGGAAGGACCCGGTGCTCTGTCCAAAGCACTCCTCTACGTATAGTCAGCTCCCCTTTTTATTTATACCGTCCCGGCAAAGGTACACGGCCGTCCGAAGGGCAGAATTGACTGCGGCGTCTTCGCCGTTCGGTCATCGTCTGTCTTCGCGGCGGCGCGAGCTTTTTGAAAGCTACACTCGCTTCCTCTCGCCGTTGCAGCGCGGCTATAACACCCAGCGACGACGGACGTCTTCCTTCCTTGTATTTTCCAGCCTTTTTTTGTATTTTCTTTATCCATTTAGCGTCTCGAGCTTGCGGAACATACTTAACCCGTTCTAATGCTCTATTTATTGCATATATATTGCATTGGAAAAATTTACTCGAATACGAAGGTACCAAACATTTTTACTGGAAAAAATACATTTTTACTAAACAAATTATTTTTTTTTAATTTAACATTCATTAAATTATCGAAATCTCGAATATATTATACCTATATTTATATAATTTTCATTTGAATTTTCGTTAGACTAGTAGTTGTGTAATCATTTTTTATATAAATAATAATTTATATAACGGGCAACCAAATTAAGGTAGGACTGTCGCAAAAATGTATACATTTTTCCTAAACATGCAATTACAAAAATTGCTTAACCTTTTGACAAAGTACATAAAAAAAGTCTTACACATTTAAATCTAATTACCTGAAATGACACTATTTATTAGAAATAGAATGATTTGAAGATTTGATTTATAAAAATTCTGCGGGGCACTCAGTCTTGCCGCCGAAGCCCATTCAATTTTTTCACTTCTTCGTATTGTAACGAACAGAATTTATCAATTGAGAATACCCAAAGTTAAATAAATAGTTAACTCTTTAAATAAATATGCATTTTTGTCATTCTGGCGATAGTCCTGCACGAAGCAATTAATAATAAAATCATTGAAACAGTAAACTAAAGCGAAGTAAAGCAACATCTCTAATAAAATAAACGAATAACCCACAGCCAAGAAAAATCAAAGAAAGCGTGCAGATCAAATAAAAAAAAATATCACGTGAATCCTTCGCTATCGAGTCGCTCTAAATTAACGAGAGCATGCAGTGAAGTTTTCGTTAAAAAAATCGTTTCCAAGAAAGCAAGCGCGTAAAGCCGAAATTGACGATCGAGCGGGCATAAAAAGAGGCGGGAAGGCGGGGGCGAGCATAGAGAGGCGTGCGGCGATTGCTAGTCTGCGCGCAACTCCTATCTCGCCGCTGGAATCCTCATTATGTCTGTCAGTGCGCGCAGCTTCCAACACTCTCGTGCTCACTTTCTTCTATTTCCCTTTTATCCCGGGAGCTTTACTTATTACGCTCCTCTTCCGCGCCACTCGAGATCTTTGACGGAAAAAAAAATCGACGAACGCTTGAGTGATTTTCCGAAGGTTGTAATATCTTTTTAATGGTTTTTTTTAGATACAAATGTACTAAGGAGCAGATTAATTTCCTTTTATTTTTTAACAATTTTTTATAATTATTATTTTGATAATAATATTTAAGATTGATTGATGATTCCGCAGAGTTAATTTATTATTACTATATAATAGACTTTAAACCGTAACTATATCTATTCCAAACGAAAATCTACGTAAATTCTTGAAGTTAAAAAACACAACAGATGTATTAAATTAAATTCACTTGTTACGTGAATATGAGAAGAATTTATTTCTTTTATTCCGCAGTTACTTATATCACTGAAAAATCATGTATTTACCCGAATTTTTTACGCGAATAAATACTACGTACAAATTACATTATATTTTAAATAATTTTTATATCTATGACGTCATCATATTTTACTATTGATATTTGACTATTATGTACATACAGTTTCTACATTAATTATTACTGTTTTTTTATATTATATTTTAAATAGAGCGCCTAGTAGCTTTCATTATTGCGCATGCTTGGTATGAATTGAGATAAATACGTAATCTATTATCTATTCATAGATGAAATAAGCTACAACAAATACAAATGGCGCAGTTTACGTACGTTGCCGCAAGTGAGAAGCTCGTTTTGAGGTTAATTGTATAAAACTTACTTTGCGCTTTAACTGCCTAAAATGTTTTCTCCAATCAGTTCAACAGTAAGTTCTCCAAGCATAAA
>JAWWEN010018406.1:0-20096 GCA_035582955.1 Sycophila texana | reverse complement strand
ACCGGATTACTCGGTACAAGTTCCCAACCTGGTAGGTGGTCGATATTTCGACCACCCCCGTCCTCTAAAGGTTAAAATCGAACAAAATTATACACATGAAAAATTTTATAGTTCACTTGTGCTTTTGTAACACGTAGTTAGTGTAATTTTTTCACACAAACCTTTTCCAGAAAACTCAAGATTTTTATCCTTGTATGTGCGATCTTGTTATTTTCACACATGGTTGAACATCTGTTCTACGCAAACTACATAACGATTGTGTTTTGTTTTCATTACTTCAGGAAACTGTTCAAGTAAAAGTTGAGTAAAAGTTTTTTTATAATACCTTCTGATACAAAAAAAAATGTATTTTAAAAATATTTTTTTGTGGTAAAGAAAAAACACAAAAAGTGTGCACGTTAAACAAATATATTTTTTGTAATTCTATATAAAAATTCATAAAACAGAATTTTTAATCGTGCATTCAGGTAAAAAAGGTTCGCCCGAAAATCCAGTGTGAGTGTACCTAATGCGACTATTCTCCTCCTACACAACAAAAATATAAGATTTTCACTACTAGTCCTCAAATATTTATAGGCGAATTCGGTGGATGCTGAATCCAGATATTCGAGTGCAGCGATGGCGATAAAGCGTCGCCGTAACCCTGGCGATTTGTTTATTGAAACGGGAGTGAGCCCATTGGGTTCACTAAATTTATCCATTGACTCATCGATGATGGGCAGACGCGCTTTAAGCGTAAGTCATATGGTCTATTCGGATGACGGCGATAATTCACAATTCGGTGCCGTTGTATAAGTCCGTTGCCTCCATCAAGCCCCTCACTCCGCGTATTATACCGATTATCCTAACTCGCTCTGAAATTAATACGAAAATATACCACGTGGAAGTAAATTCCGAGTTTCGCGCTCGCTGAACCAAATAGAAAGCATCACCTCGGCCGACCTTCGAAGCTTTTTACACTTCACCGTTCAATTACCTTAGCAATTTTCGAGTACATCGAAAAACTCCTCCCTATTTTTATAATACTTAGTCGCGAAATTGCGTGGCACCCTAAAAAATAAAAAATAGTCGCCGTTAGTCACCGCTCGGGGAACAGCCGCGCGGTTACGGTGTAGTTCGCGTGAATCGCCGGAATAGAAATATAACAACGAAGTTCATCGGAGCGGACTTGACGGATTCATTCATGCGCAATCGCCGAACGCAAGCGTACGGCCATCCAATCGCTCGGCACCGGAACGATTCTATTTTCGAGGTGCGCTCTCGCGTTCTTCGGAAGAAAGAGACGCGCTGCAAATCTTTGTGTGATGGTTCGGAAAAAATTCCGTTTTCAATGGAAAAGCTTCTGTTGTTATTATTTTTGGCGTTACAATTAATTTTGTTCTTTCGGATTTTCTTGAAAAAAAAACGTTGGTTTTCATTTAAAAACGAAACATATATTCTCCGAGCTTCTTGTAATTTAATATCTTAAATTATTTATTCACTGTACGCATAGCGGAGCAAATGCTGCAGCTTTCCCATGAACTTAGCGCTGATTCATTCATTAACCCACGACAATAAAGTTTCTCGAGCACGCTAAACTTCTAAGCCCATTAAAATTTCATTTCTTCCTCTCCGAAACATTAAGTCTCATTTTAAGAACCATTCCACAAAAGCAGATGTTTTATTAGTCACTTTACTCGACTTTTCTTCCCTCGGACGAGCCAACGGCTCCGCGCGGATGAAAAGATGCACCGCAGCTGTTTTCGCTATCGAACCCAGTGCATATGATTAGCAATGAAAATAAACCACACGTGAAGCTAATATGGAAAATTCGAAGTAAACTCGTTGCGGGGGATTCGTTAGGCGTCCACCGGCGCGCACTGTATATTTTCGTGCGTTCGTCGACCCACGCGTCGCACCTCGTTTTTAGGCCTCCTTTTTTCCGAACTTCCTCCACGCTCCACGGCGCAGCGATGCGTTATTTCAAAATAGCCCCCGACGCGAGATGGTCCGAGAGTGCGAGTTTTGAAATCCTTGCGCCGTTGCAAAATCCCCCGACGAACCGGCTTTCAAATTATACTTACGGTTCGAGCGAGACGCGCGACCGACTTGATCCTCTTTCATTCGATCAGGATTGTCCTGATTGAGTCCTCCATCGGATGGACTGTCATAGGAATTGAATGGATTTTATTTTATCATTATTTTCTTGGTAAAATTATTTGTTAAAAAAATTGACTTGTAAAGTTTGCATTTTTTTTACTTGCATTTAGTTAATACACTGAGAAAAATGATTAATAATGTTTACTAAATTAAAGTATAAGCATATAAATTAACATTTCTACTAAAAATTGCTAAACATTTTAGTAATATTTCTCAAATTTACAGTCAGTCTGTGATGAATTTGCTAAACTCACAGTAAAAATTACTAAAACATTTATCTCATTGTCAGTGTATTAAAGTTGGGACGTCAGAATCGAAAAATAATAAGTGTCAATTTTGTGTTTTTGAAAAAATAGCGATATTAATTTACTATGGAAATTTGGATGTCAACATCAAAACATAATTAATTTATTATCTTATATATATATATAGAAAAACATATTCGTTTCATCTATTTCGATGCATTTAAACCCGAAAGAACAGATTTTAGAATTAAACACTGGCATCGTAATCTCAATTCTCCACTGCAGTTTCGGAAAGTAATACACGCGTGTCACATCGGTCGATCGATTGATCGAATGAATGAATATATTGTGAACGATTTTCGATAGGAAATTAGATGTCAGTCTAACAGCAGCTTCGATTGATTGCACCGATAACACTTGAAGGTACACTCGAGGTGGACGGTGCAAAACGTATATAGATGTATTCCTTCGCTACAATAATATTTATTTTTCAATAAATTAATTAATCACTTTTCAAATAATCGAAATAATACGAACGTAATTTTATTCATCGCGTGCAAAATGGGGATATTTATATTTAAATTATTTCATGTCCTTTGACGAGTGCCTCCCTCAGGTGGTTACACTTGTCACGGGATGCTTTGAATAGCGCTCGTTACATCGGCGCCCACTTTATTATTTAGATTTACTGTCGGGAAATCCTTACGTCATCGCCCTTACCTTGGCCTGCAGTAGAAATGTTATTCTCGACCGATGCACGATTTCGAGTGCTCCACTCGTTCTAGTTTAACTCATCGTACTTTCCTGCATCAACACATTTAATTGAATGAGTTTTCAAAACTTACGCGGACACGATGGATTAGTAGATAATTTAATTTGTGTCCCTTATTCTTTAGAATCATTTTATGATAAAGCGTATTTGCACAAAAAGTAAAAACCCTTTTGTACTATGAGTAAAAGTTCGATTACATAAATGTTTAATTTCTATGAAATTCATATTTTTAATAAAGAAGCTCTTATATATAAATACCTATATACATATAATGAAATTTGTATACAAATGAATACAAATATACATAATTAGTTATGAAAATACGTTTAAACGCATTTTATGTTTATGCAAGTGAAAGTATATTCTTAAAATCTCATTAATTATTAAACTTGGTAAAATCGTGAATAGTATATAGTAATTACTTTTATTCTCCCATAATTTGCATCTTGAATTCGCGGCAGGGAAAGTACACTAAAGCGAAGGTATAAGTATGATGTGCCATTGTTTTTTTTTCTCGTGCTATAAGTGTATAGTGAAATCATGTGAGTTTGGCTTTATAAATTATGTTGAAAAACTGAGATTTCGCACGAAATTTCAGCGTTGATTCATTGTTTTAAAAATAAGAGCAACTAATGCTCTCGCCATTTTTTCTCAAAGAGCGGATTAAATCGAACTGTCTCATACACCGAATTTACTTTTGAATCACTGAGAATAGATAGCTTCGATCAGATTTAAATACGCCTTGTAATAGTGAAAGTCAATTTCTTTTCATTAATTGTTTTGCTCGAGTGAAAGTCTCACTTTGGTGTGCACTTTTCTTAAATGACCAATTCGGGATACGTTGAAGAAGGCTTACTTATTTAAAAAAAAAAAAATGATTCGAAAGTTTATTTAAATAATTCTTTTATTTTCATAACAAGGTTCATATAATTTAATTAATTTAATAATATCATATAGAATCTAAGTAACTTCTTATACTAAATCTATCTATATTTAGTAATATTTGTATAGAAATAAAGAAGATTAATCTTTAAACTTGATTTCTACTAAGAATATTATTATTTTGTAATACTTGTATGTAGCTTTTTATATTAGAAATTAAAAATTAAATATCTAATTCATTAGAAGCAGTTTTTTGAAGAAATAAAGTAGATTAATCATCAAAATTGATTTCCACTGCTCTGAATGATATACTGTCTATACAAACTCTCCCAGTTAAGCGGTAGCTCCCCTGGTAAAAAAAAATCGATTAATTAAAAATCCGATTTATTAATTGGAAATCTTAATACAAATTAATTGGAATTAATCTCATTCCGATTAATTTATATTAAGATTTCCAATTAATAAATCGGATTTAATAACTATCTTTACCAGGATCTCCATATATCTCCTCTATAATATACTTCCACGAACAATTTTCATGAAAATACCTCCCGAAATACCACTTACGAGAAACCACATCACACCGCTCGGGAGATCATTATTTCTGAAATCTATGGGCCCGCGTCGAAATTTCCACGACACAAAACGAGAGATATATATATATACACATACACCGCCGAGCAGATTCCGCAAGGCTGGCGAAAAAAAAAACGCGCGTACGCGAGCGACGCATGCGCGTCGCCGCGCTGACGGCATCCGCCGACGACGCGGTCGCGAGCAATTCCGAGCGAATCCCCGACGACGCGCGTCACAGTTTTGTGGCCCCGTTAGAGCGTCGGCCCCATTTGGAGTCAGGGTCGCCGCCGGTGGCATCTCGCCCCTTTGCCGATTAATTACGCTGACCCCCCGAAGGTGGTCTCGTTATAAACACTCGCCGTTGAAGGAAACGATTATTCACCGACGTATTATATAGTGTCCCACACTCGGCTGGCTTCGTTGGAAAAGGATCCCTTTGTCGCGGCTCAATAAGATATTACGAGTTTTTCATCCGTTTTCTATGGAGTCGACGAGAAAAGGCCGAGCCGGCGGGGAAAGCTGAATGAATCAAGCGGGTCTAAAACGAGAAGCGAGTGGAGGCGATTGAAAGAGCCGTGTCTTTGCCGCGCTTTCAGTATAAGAGGGCCGGGCACGAGCAGCGCGAAAAATCGAGGAGAATTGGGACGTTGCTTGAAAAATAAAATCAAAACTCCATTAGATCCGTCTGATAGAAAATTTTAAAATAATCGACACGTATTTTTTTTTTGGAACTAATGATTATTAACAAAGTTGTTGCGCTTCGAAGACCCGTGTGATGTCACGACTGTCCACTATTTGGATATACTACGCCGTTGTGACGTCACGTTTGTGGTAAATTTAAACTTGCTATAGCTTTGTTGATATGTGTTAATAAATTAAAAAAAAAGAACAAATTTTTCGATTATTTTTCTGTATTCTATCTGACGGATCTAATGGAATTTTCCATGCAAAATGCCAATTATTCTTCAGCGTGCTTTTCATTTTCCGCTGCTAACTCGCTTGTGTATCACCAACTTTCTGATTGTGCGGTCGGTGTGGGTATACTCGCCACTGGTTTAAAAACGTCCGCGCGGGGGATTTTTTATTCAGAGGATGTAGGAGCTGCAGCTTCGTGAGCTAAATATTGTTTGGGATCAAAAATAAAATCCTTTTTCCTGACTGCTAATTTAAAGCGACGTTGCCGGTAAACTGACTTGCCCAGACGGCAAAAACAGTTCAGAAAGAGTCTTTTTTTCATAAATTATTGACAGTAATCGAAGGAAGCCCTCGAGCTTCTCAATTTTTCTAAATAAATAATGGCAGTACGAAAGTATTAAGAATTTTTTTTTATTAATAATTGATATACACTTTGTATTTAAAGTTTTAAATTTTAATTCTGCAATGAGAAATAAACTATACTTTGGTTGAATGAAGTTCTTCATTACAGACGGTGGTCTCTTAAATATTTCTTTGGAGTATTCAAAAAGTGTTAATTTCTTTCATTAAAAAATATGCAATATACGTAGCAACAGCCTTATACATGACATTTTTTATTGATATATAATCAAATTAGTTCGTACTGCTCAAGTGAAAAAAAAATAAAATGAGATGTGCTATTTTTTTCTGCTCAAAATGAGAATGTCGCGCGAGTGAACAGCAAAGTTTGAGAGCCGTGGATATATTTTAAATCCACGTCGCTGTGACGAGTTCCTCTCTCGTACTCCAAGCTGCACCGATCTCCGCTCCGACGACAAGGCGGGAAATTAAAAGTGCGCTCTCTTTGCTGGGGAAACGATATGTAGAAAAAAACTCGGAGCTCTTGCAAGTGACGTCGAGGAACTGCATAAGCTCAAGGATGAAGCTCTACATATTCTAATACGGACAATTGAGCAAATAACGACACTCACCAGTCAGTCGAAAAAAGAGGCATTCTTTTTTTTTCATGCTTATCAAAGAAACTCGTTTGAAAATTCAATGTGCAATACAATTTTTTTATTTAACTGAAAATTAATAAGCACCTTATCCCTCTCGGGCTGTCGGTGCTTAAACGTACATTTTCTTTTATTAACGATCACGATGATTTGCAGCGGTGCTCACGCGGTGAAATTGTTCGCTCGTGAAGGAGAAATTAGACGGCGGTATACAAGTTGTACACGTCATACAAGATAAAGCGACTCGGCCGGTGTAAAATAGTTTGTCCGAAAGCACGCGGCGATAAAATCAGCGGTAAACAGTGAAAGTAGCCGGTCGGCCGTGCGTCAAGGTGCAAAAAGTCGTTTGCGGGCCGAGCCTGTATTACCATAGGTTTAGTGTCCCCGACTTGTGGGCAACAGACGTGTGATGCTTTTTTTTGCTTTTTTTCGTTAAAGCAGTGCAACACTGTTATTCTAGTGGGTCATTACTCCGTCGTTAAGGGGCACGAGGAAAAAATACACATTGTAAACATTAAATAGAAACTCGTAAAGTGTCGACGAATGTAAATCACTTATCGGAGTGATCGAGAAACTGTTCTGCAGCAGAAGATATTATGCAGATAAAATCGCCATTGAATAGCACAAATATTTTATTTTTGATGTTTTTTCTTTGCTTTAAAAATTGAACAGAAAGCCAGCATCTAAACGGTTAAAAAAATGTTATTTTCTGTCTTTCGATAGAATATTACACAAAAAATCCTTTATTTTACACTTTTTTTGTGTTCTCTTATCTTCAAAAAACAATAATTAGTTTGAGACCATTATCTTACAAACAGAATTAATTAAATAATATCTTATAGTAAATAAAATACGTATAGATTCATTTATACCTATTTACAACTACGATCGTTGTGTATTTGTGTAGAGAATATAAATAGCTACGCTGCTCCAAATGGAGTTATTACGGACTAATTGAAGTTCGGCTCTTCTCTTGTTGAACTTTGCTTTATCTAATATAATTCGTTATATATTTTTTTGGCATTGACGAGAAAATTCTGCGTGGGCGTCGATCCTATAATCAGTTTCCCCACGCATTAAATTCAATAAGAGTTCTATTTTCAGCGATTTAATGATCGCAACGACAAGAAAAAAAAAGATCGATCTAAAAGTGCCAACAGCCACGGGTGTGGCCTAATGCAATCGTCTCCACCAAATATTTCTCGCCAAGAGACGATTATTTTAACAGTATATAGAATGCATACAAACGGAGGTGGTAAAACAGACGCTGGTGAATTGTAGCGAGAGTATCCACGCGGATTCTGTGAGACAAGGCGTAGATGTATATGTATAAATAAATACGATATATGAGATTGGACAAGCACACGTGGCGTCCTGGAAATAGAAGTCTAAAAAGGGAAAAATTCGACGGGCTAAAAAAGAAATGTTTTTTTTGGGATTGGAGGATGAGACCCTTCTACTTATGTACATTTTATAAGAAAAATATTTCCCTCTGAAATTTCTTCTAGAACGATTTTTTATCGAGACTTTATAGTGAAATATATATTTTTTTTTATTTTTTGTCTCTTCATGGATGCTTTTTTAACAAAGAACTCTGAATTATTATTAACTGATACTTCATTCCAAAAATAAACTGGGTAATTTAAATGAATTTAAACTAGAAGAAAGTAAAAAAAAGTCAATTTTAATTATAAGATAAATTGATGGATAAATTAGTTAGTTGATAATTCAGAGACGCGTTCAGTTAAACAATCATTTTGTATTCACAAATTTCCCGACCTATTTCTGAAACTGTAGGTGTCAATGTAATGGAAAATTTTTTTTTATTTTCATTCAAAAATAATGAGAATTCTGCGCACTCAGAAATAAGTTTCATTCGCATTTCAATGACCGCGTCATGATGGGTAGGTAGATAATAGAATGACAAGTGAATGGGAGGCATTTTCCGGAGCACACCATTCTCCCAGCATTTTTTATTCCAAGCAAATTTCCATTCCAGCTATAAACTTGCCGCGGATCTCACCGTCCCGGCTCAACAATAATTAAATAAATAAATTTAATTATAAAATGTAACTAAAAAAAGATTATAAAAAAAAAAAACCGAAAATTATAAAAAATCCAAACGAACCCTAGCGCGGCAACCCTCCTCCTCATCCTCTTCCCCTCGATTTCTTCATGAGCATACGAGAAGAAAAAGCAACTTGACAACAATCAATTAAATCATATAAATAATTTAGAATAATAAAAAATGTACAAATCCCTCACGGACATATTGAGAAAAATCTTTAAAAATCTGAAGGAAACAGTCTCCCTCATGATCTCCCCCTCGATTTCTCCACGAGCATACGAGAAGAAAAAGCAACTTGACAACAATCAATTAAATCATATAAATAATTTAGAATAGTAAAAAATGTACAAAACCCTCACGGATGAATTGAAAAAAAATGTTTAATCTCAAGGAAACCCCCTTCACCCTCTTCCCCTCGATATCTCGACGATACTGACAATCAACTAAGTCACTCAAATAATTTAGAACAATACAAAATGTACAAATCCCACAAGGATAAATTAAAAAAAAAATCTTAAAATTAAAAAAATCCGAAGGAAAAAGCGCAGGCAGCCCTCTCCCTCGCCCTCACCCCCTTGATACCTCAACGAGCGTCCGCGCGAGAGGATCGAAAAAACGGCTCTCTCTCCTCGCAAAATTGAGCTCGCTTATACAGAAAGGGCGTTATAACAAGAGCAGCGAAAACGAGCCGCACGGGCTTTTCTCTCGCCGCCTCCTATCCCCCCGCGCCGGCGCTCGCCTCTATATCCCCCGGGCCGAGCGACTCGACGAGGGGAGATGGCCGCGCTCGCAGGCTACGTCACCCACGTCATCGGGTCCTCCACCTCTGGGGACGCGCGTGCTGCCGCCTCTCGGCCGCTCCGCTCCGGCGCTCGCGGTGCCGCTGCTCAGTCTCGCAGCGTCCGTCGGTGGAGAGTGTGCCTGGCGTGCGAGCGGCCCTCCGTCGCCCATCGCCGAGAGCCGCCCGCGCACTCGCGAGCCCAGCGCCGCGCAGCACCCACACACCCACACGAGCGCGCGCGCACTCCGTACGCCGCGTCCCCGGCGATCGTTACTCCTCGTGCCGGCGACGGCGACGACGACACCCGCGAGGGTAGCGCAGGTCATTGCACCGCCGCCGGAGGCTGGCGAGCCCGCGGTCCAGGCACCGTGCGTCCGCGAGGACCCGGCCCGATGAGGCTCCGGGCGATCAGCTGACTAGCCGAGCTGCTGGCCGCGGCCCGAAAAGGCCTCGCCGGCGACCCGAGCAGCCCCCAGGAGCGCCCGGACATACCCACCATCATGACCTTCAGCACGGGCTTCCACAGCGGCGACAAGTCCCGCTTCGCCGGCGACCACTACTCACGGTACGTTCAGCGGCCTTTTGACGCGCGGATTTAAAGTCGCGTGGAAGCTTTATGGGGGGATGATGAGACTGGCCCTCTTCTTGCTGTCTGAAAAAAACTAAAGTTGAATTTGTGAGAAAGTACTCTCTAAGGTTGAATTAGAGAAAAAACATTAATTCATAGTGACTATGCGCTGATTTGAATAGTGCAAAGTGCTCCACTATGAGTTAGTGGAAATCTATAACTGTTTGAAATAGTGAATAATTATTAATTTTCACTAGTACAACTAAGTAGAACATTTTTTTACTATTTCAATTAGTGAAATTCTACTAATTGATTAGTGAAAAATCTGTTCACTAAAAAAATTGGTTGAATTTCCACTATTCCAACTTTAGGGAGTATACTTTAATTGTGGTGAAATGTTGCTAAAAAGAAGTAGTGGAAGGAGCTGCAGTTTTTAATTTAATCTTAGAAGCACTCCACTCGATTATACTCCACTTTGGGATCGTAAGAATCTTCAATTACTTTTTTATTGGCTACTGGTAATTGTTTGTGCAGATTGAGCTGCACGTAATATTTTTCAATTTGGCGGGGGTTTGTTTATTAAATGTACTTCCTTTTGGGAGATGAGATATGTAGATAGAACTTAATTAAATTTTAGTTTGCGCTGATTTGATTTACAAATGAGAAGCTGCTGCCGATTGTTAATGCATTTAATTCGTTTATATAGCTGGCAATTAAATAATTGAATGGGAAATGTTACTCGGCGATTGAAAGACGAGTGTAATAGTAATTGTTTAATGCTCCAAAAATACTCGATCCAATTTGCAGATTGTAAATTATTTTACGTAATAGTGAATTGGCAATTTAACTTATTTGTTCTCGCTAAATTTGCTTTTCGTTTAATTTCAACTATGAGGAAAAACTTTTGCCGTTCAAAATTAATCTTTTATATAATTGCAAGTTTTTTTTATGGAAAATATTCGTACGCGCCAAATGTAACACAATTCAAGTTAAATGCGCGGCAAATTTGAAAAATACAGCTAAATAGGAAAAAGTACGTATAGATATACTTGCTTATTACCATCTCTTCTCTCGAATTTTATACCTTAAATAAACCGCAAAATGCTAAATTAAAGCCGTAAAGGCTAAATTAAAAAGCTTTTTTTTGCGACTTACTAATGATTTTTTTCTTTTTAAATTAATTGAAAAAAAGGCACCGGTTGAAAGCTCATCCACTTTAACTCCCCTTCATAAAAGTAAAAAGCCGCATTTCTTTTTATCTTCGCGGCGATTTTTTTTAGCGCATCAGGATATATACAGTGCGGTGTTCTTATAAAGATACAAAAAAAAAATCCTCGCGGAGAAATTATCGTGTCCACGAGTCGTCCATCCTCGAGGTCCTCGAAAGTTCAGCAAGCGCGAAGGGAGAGCTTCCCGTTAATTATACCGAAACTTTCGTGCCGCTTGAAGCTCCGCGCAAAAATCGAGCATCGATTGAAAACTTTCCTTCGCCCGGAAAATCCATAAACGAGCATCCGTATCCCGACCTCTCGCTGGCGCGGTAATTAGAGCGTCCGTAAAAAAATCACGCCCTGCTGGAATCTGAGACGTTCCGGATGCACGAGATCGCTATATATATATACTTTCCGACACCTGCTCCGGGCATTACGGTGCAAGCTAGTCATTTATTTTGATTTTTTTGTACGTCGTTTATTTTTATTTTTTTATACTTTCCTTTGTTGGCGGGGCGTACACGCGGTATGAATGCATGGCTTTGACGCATTTGAATCGATCGTAACGTGAGTTCCTTTTTTGAAATGCTAACGAGAATTATCTGCCTTTATTCGGGCTTGATAAACAGACATCGAATGAAAGTAAAGTAGGGGGCTTGAACAATTTAAATATTCGCGAAGATTCAGTTTGCCTCATTTATAGTCTTTAATCTTTAAACTCTGTTGTAAAAGGTCGTAAATCGTGTGCAGAGTAAATTAGAATAAAAAACAAGTATTAAAGTAATTAGAAAAATACGAAGAATAATTAGGTAATATCCGCGTGTGAAATTAGTTATTGATTAACAATTTAACGAGTATTGTGCTTACGAAGCTGTATTATCCATTTACGCTTTACCATTAGAAAATAAATGGCCGATCTTAAACTGCACAATCTATTCTTAATCTTTCGGACCATTACATACAAGTACCTAATTTCAACGAGCTTAAAATTCCCCATAAAGAAATTTACAAATCGGTGTCATGCGAATGTTCAGACTCTCTAAATCCCGAACGTCTATATACACATATATATGTAAATAAAAAAAAAAAATTATTTATTCCATAAAGAGTAAAAGCGGATGCTCGAACTCAAAACAAAATCCAATTCCATCACGTTTCAAACTGCATTCAAGTGCTAGAGAGAGGATGCGGAGTGCAGATCCCGGCGTTATGTCCACCGAGTTTCTTTTCTCCCAAATAAGCGCCTCGCTCGCGGCAACTGCGCCTATTCCCGGAGTGAAATTCATCCCACGACGATTTTCACTGCACGCGAGCCGCGTAAAAAAACCCACAATAGAAAGCCGACCATTCCATGGGAGAAAGAATAGAAGGGAGGTCGGCGCGCAGTACCGTCACCCATTGCACATATCCGCGCGTGAAATTAATAAACGTGGGGCAGTAGCATCGGGCTAATTGGGCGATTCTCGCGAATCTGGGTTGCGCGAGCGCGAAGCGAAACGCGTCGACCGGCGGCCGCGCTCGGTTAAGCGCGGACGTTTCAATCTAACGGTATACATATAGAGCCGGCGCGAAAAGTCATGGGTACGGGGACTCGCCGCAGGTGAGCCGCAAGGTCGGCTTCCTTGCAAATTGCTACGACCTTAGCGCCGCGCTCCCGGGGGGATCGGCCAGACGCGCCGCCGTCTTTCTCTCCCTCTTCGCGGGTACAAGGGGGGGGGGGGGTGATTACTGCGAAAATCCGGTCAATTTCATGCCGATTGAACAATTGCGCGAGATGTGCAGCAGGCGCGATGTTAGGCATCTGGACCGATCGATCTGGACAAGTGTCCGACGCCGGGAGTTTTTTTTTTATAGGGTTTTAAAAATTTTGACGAGAGAGGATGTGCCGTTTTTTAAGAGGAACTTTTGTTTCTAGTGTACGTGCGCTTAATAATTCTGCGGTAATTCACGAACGGGTAGACTGGCTTGGTTAGCGGTAAATTGTCTTTGTTCTTGTGTAACCCATTTTTAAAGCGCTTAATTTTCTTTTATTCTGCCGGCGAAGAATGAATATGGTAGTTTTAAACTCCAGTCGGAGATTCTTATATAGTTTTTATGAAATTATACCGTAAGGCTATTAGAGCTGTTCTCACTGTATATAACTTTTTGTGTAATTTACATTAGGAAACTAAAATTATAAACGCATGGTTATATGTTTTTTTACGTAACGGAGCAGGATAAATTATTCCTAAAATATAAGAAAATCTATGAAAATAATTTATGTCATGTGGCTTTTTACAACCACTCAGCGCAGTTTATCACTTAATTGCTCGATTAAGTACGATACGAAAGTACGATAACTTTGTCTGTTTAGTATGGAATTAAAGAGAGAAAGAGAGTGAGAGAGAGGGAGAAAATTGCAATCAGCGTCACAGTACATTTTAGCAGCAAATGGCGTGCAAGAGGAATATCGGTTAAATGCAGTCTCGCCTCCGCTCGAATTACCAGTGCGTAGGCACTATTATCGTTGCTGTCACATCGCTGAGCCCAATTTCCCGCGAAATTCGGGTTCAAGGCTCGCCGATTTCCCATGCGTAGGAGCGCGCAGCTTCGCTAAATTTCATCTCTCGCGGAATGATATTTACTTTGCTTTCTCTGGAAAATCTGCAATATTCTTGTTTTTTACACTGCCAATATATTTGCATAAAAAACAGAAATAAATGAAAATTCAACATTTGAAATAATTTATATCTTGGGTACTTGAAATATTGACTATTCTCGGAATATCGTGCAGAGTTTAATTCTTCATTTTTCTTTGTTTTCGCTATTTACTTCAAGTTTATAATATATTAATTCGACGTTATACCTGTTTAGATAGCGGATTGAATGAACTACATTTTCGTCCTCAAGGTACTATCGTATACATTAATTTTATTATTTCGTTAAATTTACAAGACTTATCCCGGTCTGGATTAGTTGCAACTAATTATACTGGAATAAATATATAAATTCGCACTGCATTTTAATTTCTCCCACAAAATACAGTTACGGAAGGTTACTCGTCAACTTGCAGTGTTAAAGAAAAAAAAAAGATTGTTTAAAATAATTTTCTGAAAATCGACTCTGTACTACTTCACGGTCTGAACGCTCAAGCCACGACAAGTATGTATATATATTTATAAACGCAGCCAAGCGCGCTTCCTTTTTTCGTGCGTTCCGCATCCTCAAAGTTATGCCGCGGTATTCGCATTCGACTCCGCAAAGAATTATTTTTTCCTCCTCGGTTATACGCCGTGAAATATTTCCGGCGACGCCTGTAATTTACTGAAAGCAGATCAACGGCTCGGACGTGTTACCACAATTAATTTGTTAACGGCCTTACGTGAGCGTATCGCTGCCTTCTATTAATTAATTTATCGGCGCATAACTAATTATTACGATAAGCGCGATTATTTAAACTGAAACGTTACCTCGTAATTATGACTACTCAGCCTGCGTATATACAACATTATAACCCGAACAAAGTACAATTTTTTCCACTTCGTATAATCAATCATCCATTCGGTAGCCGCTCGAACTCCGGTAAAGCTCTTTATTTATGAAAATAAAAAAAAAATCGTCTCCCGGGCGATAAAAGAAGAATGACCGCGTAGAAAAAGCAACCGGCGGGACAATGGTGCAGCGATCAGCCATTGGTAATTCAAGCCGACGTCCGATTCCCCGAGGACGAGGCATATATACCGGCGGACGCGCTCGGGTCGTTCGCGCTGCCGCGATGACTCCTCCTCGGTCGTTGACTCTTCCTTTCCCATCCCTCCCTCCTCTCTCAGTCTTTCCATGGCGCGCCGCGTCCCGAAAACAGGCGAAAACGAAGGCAGAGGCCTGCTTTTTTTTTCATCGCTGGCTATAAGATATTAGATCATTGTACGCCCGTATACCATTCCCGCAGAAGCCTGCTGCTCGTCTTTGTGCCTCCCGGTCGCTTTTTCGCGGCGCAAAAAGTCCGCTCCTTTTTCTCCTTTTTCCCCGGCGTCCGCGTAACGGGACGCTCGCTCCTTTGTCTGGGCGAGTGCGCGAGAAACTTTTCGTATAGCTATTAGCGGTAGGCGCGCCTTAATTGCCGCCGCACACTCGGTGGCGTATATACTGCTATACAATATACTCGAGAGATTAAGATCCGGTCGTGGAAAACTTTTTCAGCAGGTGGTATTTTGAACGACGTCGCTGGGCATGACGAGCGTGGATTCTTGGACAGAAACGGGCGGATCGCGAGGTTATATAGGGAAAGTCGACGAGTGACCGAGAGCTCGTTACGGGAATAATCGTACCGCGATGAATAAAGTTTCGCGACGGTAATTTCCAGAGACACGAGTGTTCTGGTGAGCGATCCCATCGCTACTTGGTAATTTATCTACTCTTCTGCCTTTTTTTATTCGTGGAATTTAATGCACTTGCGGACAGTCGAGCGTGAATGAAAAGAAAATTAAGATAAATTAAGATAAACCGCAATGCGCTGCACAAAAAGAAAATGTCGGGGCAATGAATAATTTCTTATCAAACAAGCGCTGCACGTATATGTCTACCGTCAATTCCAGATGCAACACTTTTAATGTTCAATGCGCCGATATACCGCGAACTTTGCGCAGCACAAAAAATCCAAGATTAATCATCGGCAGCTCGCAGCCATTGTTATACATGTTCCCTCTTCCTCTCGAGCTTCGTTCAACCCGTTTCGCCGGTCGCTCGCGTAAAAAAAAAAAGGAGTACTCGCTCGCGCGCCAGCCGCAATATAATAAGAAAAAAAAAGAACAGAAGCAGCGACCTCCTCGGCACAGATGGGAGCGCGTGCCCCTCGACGAAAACGGAAACGTGCAAAAATCGCGCGATATATAAATGTACATACATATATGTATATATAAAACGAAGGCGCGAGATCGTCAATTCAAGGCTGCGGAGAAAGCGCGAGTCTTACATCGCTCGGCGCGTATGTGCGCGCCGAGGCTGTTGAACCGGCTCGCAGCTTCCCGGAGCGACGTCATATGCCGTAAACTCGATTAATCGCGACGCGGCGCTCGTCTTCGCGCGTGCTCCCTTCCTATATTTACACACGTTTATGTATATGTATATATAATAGGCGATGGGAATTTGGTCGACGAGCGGCCACTCGGTTTTCTCTTTTCTCCTTTTCTTCCCGTCGCCCCTTTCCATTTGGCCCACGTTCGCGTGCGTATCGGCCAAGCGGACGTCGCGGATGGCGAGTGTCGGCGGGGAACACGCGCGTCGAGGCGGTGCATTGTGTTCGACGCTTATAGGGTACTTCGCGTGAGTCGCGTGGGCTCGCGCCGATATATGGCTTTCGCATTGACTTTATACACGGTGAGGCTAAGCTGGCTTCGTCACGCGGCAGGTTTCAATTTTTAATTAATTTTATGAATGAAAAATGCTTTATTCGATATGGATTGACCCTTCAGTTTTGATCGCTCGATATAAAATTCATTTCGATATTCTGAAATTTCTCATAAATCGGAACTGTATGATGTCTGTTAAAGTATTTTCTGCATGGTAAAGAAAATGTTAGCTCCGATAATCAAAATGTTTTTTGTATCTGCAGAGCATCGAGTGTTTATTTTAAAAAGTTCATCGTTACACTGAAAAGGACTGAGACTTGTTCTTAGATAAAAAATACGATAATTTATAGTAAATTTTGCTATAGTTATTATTTCCTTAAAATTTATTATATACGGCAGGTTTTATACTGTAGAATATGGTAATTTTTATCTGAGAGTCCAGTTTATGATCGCGTTCCGATGTAAATAGTAATTTTGATACAAATAATACCTTTTTTCTCGATATGTGATAAATTTTGTATGATCACAGTTTTTTACCGCGTGAATTTTAAAAAGTGAGGATGATTAATTACTAATGCTCCCGTACGTGCGCCCATCAGTCAATAAAAAGAAAATAAAAAGTCATTTTTGTGCGTTGGCTTTGTTTCGTATCAATCAACGACAACGCGTTTACGAGAAATTTATGCTAAAAAGCCTCCGCTACTATACCGATTGCCTTCTTTGTCACGTGAGATTTACCGACAGGTCGATGAATTACATTGAAAAAAAGTCAAATTTTGATCTTACTATACCCTAGTAAATCTGAATATAGTAATTGTTACCAGCTTTATAGTATCTGTTACTATTTTTTTAGTAACAGTCGATAAGTTGAATTAGTGAAAAACTACTAAAATTAATAGAAATTCTTCCCCTAATCATTAAATAGTGCAGCTTTTTCCACTAATTTTTAGTGAAATTTCAACTTTGATAACAGTAAGAGGGAGTATGCACAGTATCGATTTGAAAGGAGATGCGACGAAGGAAATTTTCTCTTGACTCCACAATTTTACGATATAATGATGCTAGACAGAGGCGATTGAAAAGAAAAATGATGAGAAAATCTGAGCAGTATGACGCATTCTTTATTACAGTCCACTGACCCTAATTCCGTCTATCGTATACTGATTTGCGCGCTACAACTGGTTGGACCGGTATAGTACCTTTTTTTTTTATCAAACCCAGCGTTTCTTGACCCCAGCAAAGCTCTTCCGTGGTTTTCTATTTTCTCGGCAAATACATAATATTATCGATGGTTTTACACTCTTGCGCGCTTAAACGGCCGTATAATTAACCGATGACGAGAGCCGGTTACGTGGGATCATCCGCGAACGCCGCAACAATGGAGCTGCTAACGAAGGCAGACGCGCGGTAACCGTGGCACTTTCGCACGCTTGCATAACTTGGAAAGTTTCAGCAATTCCACGGGAAAATTCTCGCGGTTTGAGGAGGAAAGTTCCGGTCGTTTCGCCGAGTCGCCGAATTTTCTCGGGTCACTGCGTTCGCGCAGAACTCCTCCTCCGTGTACCAAAGACCGCGATGCTTCTTGCCTCATGCCTGCTTACAGGAGCTACATCAATTTAAGTCTCCTTTTAACGGGACATCGGCACTCTATCTTCTTAACGTCGCTGTACGTATGCACGCTAAAAGTGGAGTAACATTAAATTAATTGACGTCCACGATGCGCAAAGGAAAATTTCGCATTGAACATAAACTAAATTATTTTCTCTTCGAGCACGCGGAGTTTCGAAAAGTATTTACTATACAGTGATGCAAAATTATAAAAAAAAAATACGACGGTTATTAGCGGAGTAATTCTCTAACGAAGAACAGCGCATTTTAAAAAGGCCTATTTTAATTTGCCATTTTTAAAGCACTAGAGTAAACTCTTGCAGAAGCTGATAGACTTGTGGTACCATTCGTATGGTATCCTAAGTTTATCATAGGTTTTGGGAGAATTTATTTTACTTTAGAGCTCTAAAAATGGCAAATTAAAATATGTTTTTTTTTTTTAAATTTGCTTTTTTTGTTAAAGGCGACGATATATGCAGTGTGACTTCTATGCTCCGTTGCACCTTTAATTAGTCGGCCGAGAAGCGGGACGCACGGGATTAGATCGCACGGCCTCGATGCTCTTCTGTGCAGCGTAAAGTCTCGCTGCGATTATTGCAAAATAGCCGCAAACTTTCCTCGTCGCTCATTTGCGCCGCGAGACTGAGTGCAAAGGTCGCTGCTGGTTCCGTACAAAAGAGGGATCTATCGATTGAAATTCGAATAAAAAAAATTGACTTTCATCTGCGATCAGCTGATGCTGAGTCTTTGTTTACTGCTCTTCGCAGGAACTCGTCGTTGAAGTATCGTAGTAGACATCGGAAAGACTTCAGTATATATACCCATGTCGATTGGTCCAATTAGAATGAGATTTTAATTTTTGCTTTTTACTCCTCGTTTAAAAGTAATGGGGATCGGTTACAAACAGTATTTTATAAACAGATTAATCGACGCGTTATATAAATCCTGTTTCTTATAAAATTGACGAAGTAATAGTTACATAAAAAAATGTACAATCTTGTCGGTTTTCAATTATGAAAGATATAAGTTCACTTTCTTTTGTTCACTTCTAACTACTGCTTTTCACGTACCTTTTAATTAAATTCTCTTTTCTTTTCATGTACCTCTTAATTAAACATTTAACTGACTTATATATATGTACACAAAAAGGCTAATTAAAAATAATTATCTACATAAGTGTTTCTTCTTATCACTTTTCTCTATTTGTTCTTCCGTTATCACCGCACTCTTCTCACCAGTAGCCGTGTATGCGCCAAATCATTACAGTCGCACGATTATATTCGTACATTTGACATTCAATACTCGTCATTACAAATAACTCATCTGGAAACGTTCGCTTGGGTTCATGAATGCGATAAAAGCTCAAGCCAAAACCGGAGTAATGCGAGACAGCCATGGATTGCGCATCAGACAGATACATAAGCCTCCATTGGCCAATTCCTCGAAATTGTATTATATTTATCCAGACCAGTACAAAAAATTCCGTATACTGAGAGGAGAGGGATCACCGGATCGCAAACAGATTTCTCAACTGTACGGACGTTATCGCCTAGAAGCGCGCTTCTCGGCGAAAGAAAACATGATAGTAACATCGATCGGGCGCGCGCCTGGTGACTCAGGCATCGCGAGCTTTCGGGAGTGTTTCGAGTGCGCTTTATTGAACAATTTGTAATTAACTTGCTTCGGGGGGAGAATTCGAGTTCTGACCTTGCGGCGACGGATGCGTCGGTGAGAGATGTGCGCGCACGAGCTTGCGGCGCCTGGAGGCGGCAATCGATTGTAATCCCGCTGGCGCGCACTGTGTGCTCGTGGATTACTTTTTGAAACTTTTTTTTTTTTAAATGTCCTACCTCGAGCAATTCATTTTGCTCCGTGCTTTACCTGTGCAGGCATTTTTTTTGGCGAGTTTATTTATTAATTTATTTTTTTGTACTGCTTTTTGCGATTTTCGATTATTTGTTTTATTCATTTATTAATTTTGCAGTGCTAATTGCGGGTTGAAAGATGTG
>JAWWEN010018375.1:0-20105 GCA_035582955.1 Sycophila texana | reverse complement strand
CGTTAAACTGTGCACGAACTAATATGTGCACGATTCTTATGTGCATGAACCATACCGAGCCGAAATTATTTTTCTTATAGGATTCATACGATACGGACTTTTTATTTAAAAGAAATTTTAATTACGTATCTGCTGTTTATTTATATAATTAGAGAACTGTTGCCAACTCTTACTTCTATAAGCAAATATTTAGATCAATAATTAATTAATTGTACTCGAGATTTATTAATTTAGTTGTGCACACTTGCTTACGCCATACAAATTTTGTTTTTGTAAAATTTTAATCGGATCGCTGTAGTTATATTTACATTAAAATTATTTAATAGGTTGAAAACTCGTTAAAGAGGAAATAGTGTTGGTTCCGCGTCAAGCTTCAAAATAGCGAGGTAATTATAGTTACCCGAACTTAATAGCTAGAACTTTCATCGACAAATATCGATATAAAAGGTACAATAAAAAAAGAATTACAATACGTGGAACAGTTTAGTTCAGTAGGTATAACGAAGTAAGTATAAAGAGTAACGAGTGTCGCCTTTTTATAAGTAATCGATTTTCATCGGCCTCTGATAGAGCCATTCTGTAGTAAACGGATTTGCGGTCGATCTCCAATATCTTTAGGACTTAATGGTTACGCTTTCATCGCAATTTTAGATTCTTTTATAGTGTTCGATTTAAAAACTTCTCTAAGTCCATCTAAAAATAATATTTGATTCTGAATGTATATTTAAATGACTTCATTTTTTTTGCGTAAATGAAATTTTAAATATTTTTAATAAGTCCCATAGTAAATAAATAATAAATTTAATATAAAATATTTTCTTTCTTCATATTCTGTAACAATTTTATTAAAATACGAATCCCCTTTAATGACAAAATTTGTTAAAATACGCAATAGTAAAGTATAACATCTAAATTACCAAACAATTATCAAAAGCACATCTACGTAAAACAATTAAATGAAAATTATTATAATTTATTTTTTATTTTTATACATCAATGAGTACGTCTATTAATTAATTAGTTAATTAACTAACTTACTAATTGACGTATAAAAATAAAAAAGAAATTTCAATAAGTTTCGTACAATTATTAGAGATACCGCGTAGAAAATAACTAAAAATTTTTTCATCCACTAATTGCAATCGTAAATCAAATGCTATTCTACAGTAAAGTTATCTGACGCGAAGATTATCTCATAAGAATGTAACTTCTCCCAAAAGCAAATTTACTTAACGGAACGGGACGAGCAATAGATTCTTATTTACCTAAGATAAGCAGCCGAGCCAAACTTTAATATCCAACGGAAACGGAGACACAGCCTTAATTAAAGAAAATTTCATATAAACACAACGTCCAGAAAAAAAAAGGCAATTCACTGTAAAAAGAAAAGCGTGTCCTTCGACGAGCCATGTTTTTAATTTACCGGCGAGACGCTCGAATCGCGTGACACGCGCACGAGCCGAGAACTGCGAAAAAACAATAAAGGCCGCGCGCATTAGAATTCCGTCGCCGCTTCTGAGCGACCTTAAACGATTTATCTGCCCGGCCGCAAATTCGTCCGGTAAAGCGCGGTCCGCCGCAAATCTCCACCCGCGGAGGGCCGAGTTTTTACTACTGGAAATTCCCTTCTCCTCCGACGCTCCTTCTACCCCTGCCCTGCGATTGGAATTTATTGCTCCACTTATGAGTTTTGTTTTCTTTTATTTGGGCTTTTCTTTCGCAGATTGGCGATTATGCGTTTCTCGGCACGTGCATATAAGAGCGTGAGGGAACGGATAAGTTCTTTCTTTTATTGGTATTTATAGGGGCAGACGAGCCGTTTAGAAATTCAAACTCGCGCCTCGTGCACATTTGCAAGGTAAAAAAACATCAGTGGATAGACAATAATGACGAGGAAATGCATCGGCCCCGAACTAATCAACTGGTGACTATTACAAGAAAAAAAAAAGAAAACTATACTTACGGTTTGTACTTGTTTTACGGTGACGCAATCGATTACAACATCGAATTGAAAAAAGATTCGAATTCTAAGTCAATAGTATACTTTACGGATATAGGTTAAAAAAAAGTTTTTGAAGGTAACTTTTTAGCTAATCTATCTATTGACGAATTTGACTATATGGAACATTTTTTAGATTTAATTTTCATTTTGAATCTAGAAAGTATTACTTCTTTTTTAATTTAAAACGAAGTTCTTTAAAACGTGCAGTCGTAACAGCGTAAACATAGCCAGTGATATGCAATTAAATAAGGAGGAAATTACGGGAAATTGCTGACACGTTTTATTCAATAGTCCGCGGTTAAATTTTAAACTTGACAAAACTCCAGTGCGACTGCGTCGTAAGCCGGTGGACGTACGGTTGATTAGCCCTTCGTAAATAGTCATTAAGATACGCTACCGGAAATTGCGGTACGCGTTCAGAGACTCACTCAAAGATCTGGGTCAAATTCTAGTACTTTTTTCAAAAAGCTCGTACTAAACAAAATTTGATTAAAAAAAAATATCATACTAGCGATAATAACTTTTCATTTCAAGGAGGCATCGCATTATTTTAGTATATTTAGTTACAGTTACAATGTGATTTCGATGCTTGTAGTTTAAATTTTATAAGAAAATGTAAGTAAATAAGTTTTGGAAGAAACCGTAAAAAATAGATTCATTAAAAATGATTGTTATAAACAAGAATAAATATTATGTATATATAACTCATTAAACACGTTAGAATAAATAATACAAAAGTATTTTTATAATTTTTAGGTGCATTCTTTACTAGCAGACTTTACTACTGCATGCAAGTAGATAAATTCCGGGACTGGTCAGACACACGTATTCCTCTTTTATTGTATATGTATTTAATTTTATAATATTAAATAATACAAACACCTTAGAAAATTCTTTAACAGTAATTTTTTAACACTCCTAACGTGTAAGTAGATAAGTGGCGGGACTAGTCAAACTCGCGGATCACTCGATTATTATATGTAACTTTAATCTTCTTGTATTAAATAATGCCAATATCTAAGGACAATAACTTTTGAAAATAACTTTTTCATATATTGTACCTACAGCTTTACTAAAACCTGTAAGTAGACAAAGGTCGGGTGTGGTCAGACATGCCCGTCACTTGTCGACATTTTAACTCGTCTCTACAAAATCGTAGCGAAAACAAATTAAACTTTAATAGAAACTCTACCCTGTAAATAAAAGAGAAATCTTGAGTAAAACCACGCTTTTATTAATGTATGCAGCAGGACGACCCAAGTTGTCAGTCTGCGCAGCAAATCCAATAGTAGGACAGTCGCGTCTCGTGCATCGCTATTTATGTTGGTCACTAGTAGAAAGATATAAATTCATCGTGATCCTCAATTGGTCTGATATCGACGACCCAAATTGCCGCCAGAAGCTGACCGTTTCTCTGAATTGAGATAACGTCCTTTATTGATTGCTACTAAGGATGCTGCAAGCCCCTGCTCTATTTTTACTGAGCCAGCACGAAAATTTGTTTGTTTTCGCGGTTAATTGCACCACGAACTGCGTCAGACTTTTTAATAGAATAAAGGTTCGTATAGAATTTTTTTTAAACCGTTGCACCTTTGAGTTTTACGTGTACTTTATTAACGGAATAATAAAGGTGCTCGTAACATTTACACCGTAGCATTATATTTTGCGTAGACAGCATTTCATTAAAAATGTATGTTTTTAGCTTTGAGGCTAAATAAAATATTTTAAGTTTTAAAATATTCATCCATGAAATATGATGATTAATAATTTTATTCGTCATTGATTATTCGATAAATGAAAGGACAACTCTCTAAAGTTTTGCGTCTTGGAAAATTGATGCGGCAATCTGAAATATCGAAAGGAGGAATTTCGTTTGCGACTCGAGTGTCAAAGGGCGATATATTTTTTGCTGAAACTTAATGGAAAACGGAGCAGGTGGAGCTTTGTAAACGTATACTTTATAGAGAAAACGTGCTGGAGGGAAATACTTTGCAATATGACAATATGAGAATAATAAGGCAGGTAGTAAGGAAATACCCTGCAAAGTCCGACTATATGGGAGTAATAAAATATACGAGAAATTTTAGTTAATACGTTTGAATCTCTGGCAGTCTTTTAGTTTGCAATCAAAATAATCATTTTTTTCTTTTTTCTTAAGAAAAAAAATGTAAAATCATCATAGATAGTCAATTCAAGGAATATATTAATGTAATATCTTTTTAAGAATTCAATAATATCTTTAATTCAAATGTATTACAGTTTTACATTTCGTGAGAGAGGAAATAGCACAAGAAAGTTTTTAGGAGGATGTTATGTTCTTCGACGTATAAACTCCGGCGAACTGCCTCAGAGATCGAAACTTTAAAGATTAATTTAGACACAACAAAAAATCTAAAATTTATTTCTAGTTTTATTTTTAAACCTTCTCATAGCAAGTAAATTCAACAAAAAAAAAAACAAAACAACATTATTTTTCAAAAGGACACTTTTTACATATTTTTTTCGAACAATGACGCTCGAGAAAGTTAAACCTGTATGTAAACTTTTTTTTGAACAAACGCCATAATCCTAGTACTGCTAAAAATTTCAGGCCTTCAGATTGTTCCGCGCAATGCATCGCAAAGAGTATAATAAAAACAATAACGAAGAGCCGCGCGCCTCGATATTACCACGCGCATGAATAATTAAAGCCGTCTCCGGCATTGCCCCGACGTATCCCATCGCATACGAAACCGTCCGCGACTCTGACGCGCGCACCAGCTGCTCGATTTTTCTCCGCACGCTCCCCCGAGAAAAAATCTGTGGAGGGTCTCCGAATTTCGCAGCGATGATCGGGGCGCGGCATCAATAATCAAGTGCCGCGGACACGAGGAAAAAGAAATTCGAGTCGCTCCCCTCGGCCGTGATAAGCGAGCGTTGCCTTATTCACGAAAGAGAAAAAAAAAATCGGGCATGCCTGAAAAAATAATAAAGGGTGGAGTGTTGTTGCCGCGCTCCTTTAAGGAATCCCGGTGCTATTATCGAGTCCGTTATACTTTGGCGGGCTGTACACGCGCGAGATAAACAGGACCCACAAGAAGTTGGCCCCATGAAAAATTCACGGCATTTCCGGCCGAGCGGCTCCTTCCTGTACTTAGCAAGTGAAATTTCCCTTTCGTCGAGATGCCTGCATTGTAATTTATGGAGCGATGAATAGTCTACTTTGTCCGCGCTTCCGCCGCTCAAGCCTTCAATTCCGAGATATTGAAGTATAATGGGTCTGGGCGTTGCACCGTCTTTCCTATGTAGTGCTCTCACCTTATTCGTTATTTTTACAGCTAAAATTGGAGAAAAAAGACACCACGTGTCCCTAATATTACAAAAATACTTTTTCTTACGGAATTTATAATTTAAAAAAAAAAAGAAATTGTATCTTTCGTGATTAATGCTGCGCAATAATGAATATTAAATTTCAAATTAAACGTAATAAGCTTTCGATGATAAATAAATTTCATCGAATATTCCGTATTAAGTCGAAATGTGTAATAATACTATTTGATTCCAAAATAACGATATAACCGTGCTATACAATTTAAATCGACGAATAAATACAAATTATCAACATTTTATTAAAATTTAATGCAAAGCTTCAAGTCTCATTCAAATGCATTTAAAAATTATCATGACCTCTTCCCCCATCGGGGAATCACAATCATCATTACCACGTGGACTTACATTACGTATACCGCCGTCGGAAATTTTAATAGATTCATGCGTGTTATTTTGTTTTTGAAGGAAAAGACCTTGACAATGGCGCCAGATAAATTCCCACAGTTACGGATATTTTCGAAGATTTTGCTAATTTTATGCATTAACTAAATTTGTACCGGATAAGAAGTAGCAGAGGGCACATGGGCAGACGAGGGAAAGAAGAGACGTCCGCGTATAGTATAAAAGTCGGCGGCCTACGTTATTGCGAGAGAATTATGCGGAGGATGATGGGTCACGTCACATATTTTTTTTTCCGCCTGATGCACGCGCCGACGTTTCGTGCAACGGAAAATCCAATATTTCGACTTTTCTTTGCCTCTCGTTACGAACGATTTCACCCGGATTTCCGCTTGCATATATTCTGTAAATCGAAAATATATTTTTTATTTTTGTTTTTAATTCAATTAAACTCTGACTCGACATCAAGAGTTAAAAAAACAACAACGATGTTTTTAAGGGACAGTAAAATGGGAAAGTTCCAAATTTTATTGCGACGTAATTAAGGCTTTACGAGATCGTGTAAATAAAAATTCAAATTTATATTTTTTTTCTACTCTACACATTCCATTAGGCGCAGATTTTTACGGATCATAATAAAACGGCAAATTTAAAAATACGCAAGCGCACTCTACGGCGCAGTACTTTCATAACACATTAAATTTTTCATTTTGTGCCGCTTTCCAATTTAAAAGGAATCTACAATTCATATTGATTTCTTCGAAAACACCTGCTATATTTTTCGCTAACTTTATACATCCGCGTATTATTTATTTATTTTTTTTTTTTTTTGCGATATACATATTTTTTTCTTTGATTTTCAATTTTCAAAAGACAACGTTTATTTCTACACTGAACTGATTGAGAAAAGAATCAGTAAAATAACTTACAAAGATACGCATAGAATATATTAACGAGCTTTTGTAGTACAGTGAGGCAATTAAAACTGGTGCAAGCAACTTCTAATTAAACATAGATTGAAAATTAATCTCAAATTTGTGGCAAAGTCAAAAAGGTAAAGGGTATGTAAGTAAGTCAAATAGCAATTTAGGCAATAATGAACGCGCGAACCATAGTTGATTCTAACGAACGGTTAATTTACAATTCCAGCGAGAGTCAAAGACTGGCGCGAGTCTTACATAATCTCGAAATAGGTCGAAGTCGCCCCTACGCAGATTGAGTTTTCCATTCATAATCGAAGTCGCGTTCCCCCAAGAAAGCCAAAAATGTGTTTTTTTTTCGCAAACGCGTTTTCTCCTGAATTGGGAGAATTTTCAGTTCGACCTTAACTACAATTTATATAAGGATAACGGCCCATTTTACTTTGATTATAAAATATGAGATGATAGTAAATGAAATAACATTTTGAGACATTTTTGTAGGTGATTGCTAAACCATTTGGCGTAGCTTTAATCAATAATTTGAATTATTTTTAGCAAATAAACTACAATAGAATAAGAAATTCTGTTATTAAATGGTTTGAAAAAGCTACTACGTATATATTCTTTTAGTTTTGTAGTGTTGCTTTATCAGAATCCATAATTTTTTTACCTCATTATAATTGAATGATAAAGTTTCATATTAATGAACAAAATATTGTGTAATTTCTAAAATTTTGTTTACTAGCTGAGAATGTTTGTGCATACTAATACTCTTTTGTATACATATCTTGTCATCCACCGTCGGTTCTCATTTACTTTTCATTACTTTATAACTGAAATTTAATATTTCTTAACAAAACATAGAAAAATTAACATTTTTATAGTAAAATATGTAATATTTACGGATTATTTTACATTTATTTAATACTAGATCTGAAAATTCCTCGTTTTAACTGCAAATTATATACAAAATTAAATATCCTTACTCACGCTAAAAAAAATTAATCAAACGCATAATTTATTTTAATAACAAAAGAGTTGATCCTAGTATCGAATTACCTCATTACTTTCGCCAAAAAACACATAACGACTAAAGGCCAGCTTCGTGCTCGGCGTCTGATGTACCGCGCGTCGAGTGCACGTACAAGAGAACGGAGAGGCGGGCAATTTGAATTTTATTTTATTTTTTCGATTATACACACCAGCTGACCGACACTGCTATTTCGCTCAGCGATTGACGCGGCACGTCCGCGGCAGATTCTCGATTTTTCAGATTTTTCATGTAAAGCCATCGGAGCCGGATTCCCTTTTACTCGCTGAAAATGAAGCTGCCGCTCTAAGAATGACACGTTTCAGCCTTGTAAAAACTTGATTTCCCTCCTAATTGGATCCCCTCACCAGCACTTCAAATTCTCTTACAAATAAAAAAAAAACACGGTACCAATTTAATATCTTACGAACAATTAAAAAAAAAAAAAAAAAAAATAATCACTATCAAATACAAAAAATTTATTTCATATCCTTCCAGAATTTTTCTTTTCAAAATTACCGTTCTTTATTGCTATCGAGTTTTAAAATTTCATTCAATTCGCTTTAGCGCTCGCAGGTTTATTTTCGATGTTTCGATATCTCGGCTTTTTTCGAATTGGCTCTAACTGCATCAATGGCGCAAAAGCTTTCGAGACAAAAAAAAAAACAAACGCTTTTTTCCAATCTGTAAAAAGCGTGTAAGTGAAGCGGGGGCATATCGCGCGAAATCGTCGCTCGAGGCCACTCGTCGTGACAAGTTGCAAAATCGGCTTACTCCCACACAACCACGCGCAGGCACACAAGTAGCCAACCGCGAGGCGGAAGCGCATCGCACCGGGCATGCAACCTGTTGCTGCGGAGGCGTACGAGTAGGGTGATATACACAGCACCGTCGGCTTTTTTTATGTATAGGCGCGACGGTGGTTACGAGTGGCTTTGCCCGTACCTCGTCGTCCGCGACTCGAGTGTTTACTCCGGTCGAGTTACTAGCGAATGAAGGCAAACTTGTTTTTCCGCGGAGCGGCGAAAGCCAGTCTCGCGAAAAGTTTATGTCGGATCGCGCGTTTTCGATTTGTTTGTTCCTTTTTATTTTTATATGCGAATAAAGTACACGGAGAGAAGAGATCTTAATCAAAATCACAATAGTCAACTTTAATGTACTCACATGCAGGCTGACAGTACTGCAACAATGCGAGTTTTTTTGTAAAATTTACTAGAGTTGTATAAATTTGTTGAATTTATAGTAAATTTTACAAGAAACTATTGTCATTGTTCGAGTGATGTCAGTCTGTGGGGACTTTAACTTTGACCATATATTTTTCTGCTAAATACGATATCAAGCTATAAATAGTCAAATATTTCAGAAACGTTACCTTTCTAAATTTGAGTTAATGAACATGATATTAATTTCAAAAGAGTTGCACGCTTTTTATGAATCAGCGAAAATTTTCGAGCAATGAGTATGCAACCGTCTTGAAATTAATGAAATTTCCTCTGGAACAAATTCAACTGGTACACACTTTCAACGAATACCAAGAAACGAAACTCAAGTCATTCATTCACTTAATTCGTTTGATCATAAAAGTAACGATCGCAGCTCAGAAGGGACGGTCGAAAAGCACATCCAAGCAAACTGAACTACCGAGTAAATGTTATGGCAGCGTCAATTAACAGGAAAAGCTCTGCGATAAACATAAAGGAGGTGGCCAATTCAATTGGAATTCTTTAACAGCAAGTACGGTGTTAGACATAGACGCTTCCGTTTTCGGAAAATACACCGGCCGAGATGAATAATGCGACAAGCGACTTCCTTGAAATAACGTCCATTATACGATCTGAGCCGATTTGATTCGCTGATACAAAACAGGAGTCTTCTTTCAGAGCCACTAAGCCGTACATCGTGAAATTTTATGAATTGCAAAAGTAGTCTTTTCATGGATGCTACAGATGGCTTTTATTTGAATATTTATTCCTTTGATTTATAATCTTTTTTGTCTACCTCGCTGCGGTCGCAAAAAAAGCAGTAAATTCTCCGTACCATCGGACCTGTTACTTTTTCCTGAAAAAAAGAACTTTTGTTAAAACAATTGCTAGACAATGTCATTCAAGCGGTTTGGTATTCATAAGAGTATTAAGCCAAGTTTATGACCTTTACTCTATGTTTGCTGCGCAGCTCACGTTTAAGGTTTTTAGTTAAACCCTTAGTTAAACTTGGTAAGTATCTTACGATCTGAAGCTACGCTGCTAAATGCTAATCAGGAGGAAAAAACTAGTTTCCTCAGTTACTAGTTTCTATGTACTCCACTAACTCTACTAAGAAGTTAAATCTTTTGGTTTTCAAAAATTTTGGAGCATTTTTGGCGACAGAAACACGATTTCGATATTATCGACCTAAAAAAAAAGAGAAAAAAATGAAAATTTCTTACTGTTTTCCAAAAAAAAAAAAAAAAACATTAGCATCAATCTTTTAATCGAACACTAAAAGAGCATTCGAATTGTTTTAAGTAAGGCTTTTTTTTTCATGATACAATAACGAAATATTGTGGTCCATATTAAAAAAGTACTATCGCAAGTAAACTGGAGATTGTAATAGGAGAGTCGACCATCGAGTGGCAAAGTTTCGCGACGGGCGTGCATGCGCATGCTTGCAATCCGAAAGGCCCGCATTGAATAATTCACAGTATATAGAGTTTGCTTCGTGGAACCGCATTACAAGGCGCGAAGAAAGTTGCGCGCTTATCGCCTGGAAGTATGCTGGGTTCGACTACTGATTACCGAGATCTGTTTCGACTGATTTTACTTGGTTCCCTCCCTGTTTATTTACAATCGTGTAAAATCTGTTAAGATCGATAAAAAGAAAAAATGTATTTTGGCGATTTTTAAATTATTGTTTGTTTAAAGTTAGCTTGAAGTGAAATTGCCGATCGAATCTCGCTAATTGATCGCCAAGATTTAACCTGCGCAATTCCGTTCGATGATTGAATTCAGAATCCTTGATCAAACTCGATTTCAAGGGAAATCGCTTCATCCGCGTGGGGAATCAGGAAATTTTACACGGCAGGAGCAAATGAAAAAGCATATTGCGTTCCGATTGACAAATAATGATAATATCGCGGAATCAAAAGGCGATTTGCTCAGCGTCAACAAGTGTCGTCCGGCTGTGTAAACCAGCCGCTATCGAACACTCCATTTTTCATTGTTTATCTTGTATTTTCCACGAACCTTGAAAGCAATTAATTTATTCGATGAAAACTAATCTAAGCCTAATCCCTAAACTCTATCACTAATATAATAACTTTATGATAAAGGAAAATTGAAAAATATTACTAAGATTAATGTTTGCACTCTATTCGAGTAAATATCGCGGGTTAGCAAATTTACTCGAAAATATTTTCTTTAGTGTTACAACAAGCCTGAGAATAAAAATGTAGATATAAAGTTTCTTTTCAGTGACGAAAAGGTAACGTCATGAATTAAATTTTCGTCGCGACTAGAAAAAAAAAAACTTAAATTAACGTTACGAATTAAATATTTGTTTAAATTTTTCGGTATTTTGAAAGAAAACTTCAATTACATTCAATTAATTTTTTAATTGCTGAAAAAATATACAATAGTACCAAGAA
Organism: Sycophila texana; assembly: GCA_035582955.1. Classification (NCBI taxonomy): domain Eukaryota; kingdom Metazoa; phylum Arthropoda; class Insecta; order Hymenoptera; family Eurytomidae; genus Sycophila; species Sycophila texana. Next base: position 8,823 of record JAWWEN010018375.1, on the reverse strand, counting down.
ATGAGGTCAGTCGCAACGTATTTGTTTAGCAATGGATATTATATATTTTCATTTCCACGTATGTCAAAAACTTCGATGACCGAATTGATCATTGAATAATTTTACACGCGTTATTTATCGGCTATTGACCCATGACTAGGCAACATTCAAATAGAGGACTCGTCACATAGCGCAATCTTCAAAATTAGTTCAGCAGGTAAGTGGTCAATTGTTTTAAATTTCAACAAGATATAAAAATATTCGCTGCATTCTTCCTGTTTCCACAAAAAACATCGAGCATTGAAATTTACAGTTTAAAATAGACTCACCGTGTGAAACTCATTGGAGACGTAGAAAGAATTAAAAAAAAAATTAAATTCATATCAATTAATTTTAATATGTGGAAAAATAAATCATAAATTTTTTCACCAATTTCCGAGATCTATATTATTAAAAAGGTTTTATATGTTTTTATATTGTTATAGAAATTTGTTTGATATACTGTGTGTAAATCGGTCTAATAATATTTTTTTCACTATTCATTGGATTTTATTAAATTTTTATGTAAAAAAAAATATTTATACGTATTATTTATCAATTTTTTCATAAATAATTAAGTTTTTTAATTAGATAAAGAAAAAAATTTAATGAATGATAACAATACATTTTATTAGAGAAAGCCGCACGTGCCAATGAATTGGCAGGGGTTTTTAATTTATTTAGATATAAAACAGTGGCATAATTTTAGATTTTGCCAATTTTTCCATTCTGAGAAGAGTGGATATATTTCTATGCATGACTGTCTGTGCGAGAATACACCTTTTTAACTTTCAATACAATGCATAATTACTCTAGATTTAAATAGTTTTATTGTTATTCGAGCCTTATCGGTTCCTTATCCAAATATTTTTTGTAAACTGTACGTATGAACGGTACGCTCGAAAAATAAAATCACGAATATTTCAGATATTTTTTGATGATGCGATATGACTGTAATTCTAATTTAACTCTAAATACAATTAAATAGTTTAACAAGAGTTTTAATTTTTGTTATATATTATTGTAACTGCGATTTTAAATTCACTGGATGAACACAAATCTTCTTAAATGTTTAAAATAATTCTATTTCAGATTTATTTTAATAATTCTTCGTTTTAATATTTTAGAGAAATATAAGCATTGTTAATGGGTCGCTCTGATAAATTCATTGACACAAATCTATTTCAAGTGCGAATGTATATACGTTTAAGTGACGCGTGACAAATTTACAACATACGTTTAAAATTGACGAATAGAGTCCATATATTTCCGATAAAATATATATAAAATTATAAAAATGTATCAAAAAGAAAACTGTTAACGAATTAGGAAAAGGAATTTTACGACAATGAACATTTTGTTTACGCTATTTCGGAACTCTTAGACTTTCATCTCAAAAGAACGAAGCACCCATGATAATGATGAAGCCGTAAACCGATGAAAATCTAATAAAAACTTTTATTGGTTCTTATTAGCTTCGCCGCATTACTTTATAAAGGACAAGTCGTAAACGCGTTTTTAATAAAATTTCATAACTCAATGCTGGACTGATGGAAGCTTTATTCGCGTGTAGTGTAACCCTTTTTCCGCGGGAAGGCAATAGATTGAAGGTGATGGTTGAAATTACAGACTTCGAAGAAAAGTCGTGTACTCGAGTTACGTCCGGGGAATGCAATGAAAGACGGCGAGTTTCCAAAGAAAATTCCAAGCATGCAGAAGAAAATTTGAAAGCTGCGCAGTTTGCGATGTTCCGAGAGCCTGTTTGGCAATAGTGTGGCTAATGAGAATCCGAGTTCTCAATCAAAATGTAATTAAAAAAAGTTTAACAGTTCTCGTTATTTACTAAAATGGGTGCTTGATTATTAAGGAATGTTTTTTTAATCAAGAAGTTTTAGCAAGTAGGAACTGCAATACGAAATTATAGTTAATTAATATTTCACATGAGTTATTTTGTTACTTATCAGCTATTGATTAATGATGTTTAATAATCGGCGGAAATAATTTTCTGGCGTAAGGGTAATATAATCTCGCAGTTTATTAATATAAATTGTGATTCAATGGTCCTCTGAAATGGTCAGAGAATTTCATTAGTCAAAACTGGCGTCTACGTGGTTGTGCTATAATAAATAATAATTTGAATTTACTTAAGAGATACTTAATATCCTTAAACGTCTTTTATTTACGTCAGAAATTGGGTTGAGTTAAATTTTGCAAATTATTCCCTAACAATAATTTTATTAAAAAAAAAAGATACTCTTCAATCCTAGAAGAAATATTATACGAGTTTAAATGTCTTCATTCCATTGACAAATATTATAATTAAGGAATTTAATTTGTAAAAATTTTTATTTTGAAAACAGGTATGATTTCTAATTAATATAGAACTTACAATCTGGTTGTCAGGCCGGAGACAAAACGTCGCTCGGATGAGAGATGCTCGATTGCCTTCGGAGTCTACGAATAGTGACGGTGGCACGCGCGCGCATTTCGTTATCCGCGCCAATTTGCCATCCAATGAAATTTTAAGCGGTTCTCGCGTTTACCTCTCGCCGATGTTAATCGCTCTTTTTCGCTCCTCATTTTTATAATGCAAATGAGTATTTTATGTCGCCGAATAGACGTTTCGCTAAAAGTCTTTTGTCACTTTCACGTTTTTTTTTTTTCTTTTTTTTTTAATTTTCCTCGATACATTATACGAGTGCCGCAATAAATAATTTTAAATATAAATTTGTTATTATACGCGTTACCGACTAGATACATTCTCCGTGAATTTGGTTTATTTTTAATTATTCCATATTAAACGTGTTTGTATGATCACTGAGAAAATAGTGTTGTTTGTTATATACAATATAATATGTCAACCATATATCAAAATTTTCATAAAATGACCGAAATGTGTTATTGATAGCGAACAAAAGTTATAAATTTAGGTAAAAGACGCGTAAAATAATATATTTCGAAGCGAGGTATCTCCTCTAATAAATTTACTTTGAGTCATAAGGAGAAAATCTATTTTTTGGTCTAGGAGTGAATCGCAGTACGCTAAAAGGGATTAGTCCTATCTTGATCCCTGCTCGGAAAAAAATTACATTTATAAGATACACGTCGCATTTCATTAATTCTCCTGAACCAATAAAATTGCATTTAATTAAATTGCGTTTCAAACAAAAATTTGAATGTTTTTCAAAGTTACGTTACTTTGTAAAAAAAATGATCTTACATTCAAATTTCAGAAAGAAAAATCATTATTTTAAGTTTTTTCTTTTTAATTCGAAACACACGTAACTGTTCCCAGAAAATAATCTCAAAATAACAGTACAAGCTCTTCAGAAATCACTCTACAGCAAAACCATAGAACACACCAGCGTCTAGAATTTTTTCAAAAATTCGCATTCGTATTTCAAGAACGATGCATATTAATATCACTCAGATATATGGCTAACACGCTATATATCCACTCGGCACGGCACAGTAGAAGCCCACCTGTTGTGCGACCCACCGACGGCCCGGGGAAAAAGAAGCGTGGAATTTTCTCGGTTTCGGAGCGCCGAAAATTGAATTGCCCGCGCCAGGGCTTCTCGTCAACAGAGCCTGGTGTTATTGCACACGGGGACGACCGCGGAATTAATCGGGCGCGGATCCGACGGTACGCCGCGAAGAGACCCCAGTCGCCCTAATGAAAAGAAACTGCCCTCTGAACGTCCCTCTACATCTGCGCGCGTAGCGCACTGAAGCTTCCCGAGCCTCGCCCCTAACCAGCGTCGCGTGTCACGAAAATCATCGCCTCGTTGGCTTGTCAAACATCTCGTTTCATCTTTAATTTTAACAGGTAGGTATAGATTTTTTATCAAAAAAATTTCATTGAAGATGTTGCCGTGGCTCTTTGTTTCTGGCATAACCGATTTTACCCGTTTATTGTTTTATTTTTATTAAAAAAATAAATAAATAAAATAAAATGAAAAATAATTGAAAATAGTATTCAAGAAAAAATTGGAAAAGAATTTTATCATATTCGAGTGTAGCGATGAAGAGCTACGAAATAAAAAGTAGCTTTCAAAAATGAAGTTTTGAAATAGCTCCTAGACTCTTCTTTTTCATTAAAATTTTTTAGGAATGTAGAGAAATAAATTTGATTCTTCAATTTAAACTTGAACGAAACTTTTTTTGTTTTAAAAATTACTACTGAAGCACCTCAATATTAAGCGACTTATTTGTATCTCAATCTACCAATTCAAGCATACCTCAATTTCCTAGAAGACATTTCTAAATATAGTTAAGTATGGGGACAGCAGCGAGATCGATTGCGAGCCTCGCGCAACGTCAGAAAATTTACCGTAAAAATACTCGAAAAATGGAGGTAAAAAGGGACAAAATAAAATAAAGCAAAAAAAAGAGGAGGGAAGGATGTACGGATGTAGCGCGGAAGTTCTGGTCGAGCGACGGACAAAATGGACAAGTACCGCGCGACAGTTCCCGAAAGTACTTGTGCACGGTTGGCGCGCCTCGGACGGATGTAGCCGCAGATAGCAACTTTATACGCCGAGCGTTTTTCGAGTCCATCTTGGGAACGCGCCGCCTTGACGATCCTCATCCCCTGCAGTGTTCTCTTCCACCCCTCCCTCCATACCTTCCCTTTGAAAGAAAATAAAAGAATATTTTAAAAACTTCATTGGTCAAACGTGACCTCTTGCTCTTATTGCACTCTGCGATGTGCTCTGCATTTTAAAAAATAAATGAATCGGCATTATGATGTATAGATGTAACAAGCTTCTTACGCAAGTTCATTTAGCCATAAAGCTCTTGTTTTGTTTCGTGATGTAACTGCTTTCATAAATTTTCGGAATAAACGAGTGTATTCCGAAGCGTATTTTATGGCTTTTTATACGAAATTTCCATCATTAATTTTTACTTTTCTTTATTTCCGTTGATATGGCTTTAAAATTTTATTGGTTCATGTACTACAGTTCTGTTAACAATAAAAATTTATGTCCGCAAATCACATTAGCAATAAAAAGAATGATATCAGATATAAAGAAGTTTGAGAAGAGAACATCGAACGAGTATTATACTGTATTCGAATAATTTAATATCATACTATATTCGAATAATTTGGAGTAATGTATCCACTTTTCGTGGCACTGCACCACCTGTGGAGTCGTGCAACTCTCTAATTTGATTCAAATTTAGAATACGAATTATTTCGTTTTTATTATAAGGCTATATCGATGAGTTATAGTCTTTCATAGAAGAATAATTTTAACGAAGATTCTCAAATATTATCAATCCCCAACAATTAAATTCACGAATCGATAACAAAATAACTGCCGCTTTATCATTTCTCAAAGTGAATTAATTTTCAAGATATACGGCGAAAAGTACACCCAATTTTTATTACAAATTATATACACACCGTGATATTGAAAATCATTTTACAAGTTAAAAATTACCTAAAATGCGAAAATAAATTAAGGTACTTGTCACGATCGTTATACGCGCAAACAAATCGTTTCGTTTTCAAAATAATTGCTATATTTCAACGTAAAATCATCGTTCAATTTTCGAAGTAAAAATCGTAATAAAAATCTCATTTTTTACAGCGAAATCTCATTAAATGATCAACCACAAATCCATTGAGTTATTGTCGAATAATAACGCTCTTATATATTTATACTTCACGATAAATTACGATAAAACAATAAATTTAGTTTTCCCATCAATTCTTTTTCGCAGAATCCGTATAACCCACAGAACTTATTATATATTTTACCCAGAACTTATCCCAAATTCCATTATCCGTCGCAAAACAAAATAAATAAATCTTTGTAAATAAACATAAAAATTTCCATAGCAAAAAAATCGCATCGAAACTCCGCGTAATTTAAGCACCGGTAGCACGAGAGCAGACTTTAACAAAAAAAACCGCAGTCGAGACAGTCCGCGCGCCGTAGTCTCGTCAAACTTAAGACGCGAAGAGGCGAAGAAGGAAGCACTATGGGCCACTGCCGGGAGACAAAGGACTCACCGGTGCTGGTGGGTCAGTTGGGCGGGTTGGTCCTCTTATCGGTCCTCTTCGGCTTTGTCGCTGCTGCGGCGGAGCTGACCCGGAAGCGTGCGAGAGACAGAGTGGCGAGACGGCCGCCGGCATCGGCTCTTAAATACGCGCCGTGCCGCGCTGCGCAGGGGATGCGTGCGCGTACACCCATACTCCCGCCGGACCGCCGCCACAGCATCGCACGGCCCCCCGCGCGCACACCCCCTCCGGCATCAGCGTACCCCCCCCCCTCCCCCGACACTGGAGCGACGACAGTCGCTTCGGTTGCGCGATCGACGATTTTCAGGTGAGACGCCAAGGCGAGATCTGGCTGCGCACCTTGCGTTTGCTCTGATTTGCCGTGCTCTCTGAAGGCTTTGTTGTATTTACTTTTCTTTAGTTATATAAATAACTTTTAACTGAATTTTAGAGCAAACTTTTTCTATTTTTACGTTAAGTCCCATGAATTGTTTTACTGCTATATTGTTTTGGTATGTATACAATAAGGAATATTAAACGAGAATCGTAGTTTTTTATGGAAGTATCGCACTTGGAAAACGTGTGGATATTGCTTGTTTTTCACTTTAATACTATCAAGATGATAAGATTAAAAGGTACGGATCTTGGAAATGCCTCAGATGGGCCCCAGTTAGTTGCCGCCGAGAGCGTCTGACTAAGCGCTGACTACTTCCACTGCGTATCCTCGAGGCCGTTTCGCGCAGATCAAATAATGCGCGTTCGTGTCAACGATAAGGATACATTTTTTATTGTCAAGGTAAGTTAAATAAGAATTTAACGTTATAAGAACTATTCTTATTATTATGTTGCCTATTTATGAGACGATAACATTGTAAATCCCTTATATTAAAATGCATTGCGATATGATCGAATTGAAGAGTCTTAAATTATCGAATTTATCGAATTATCGAAATTGAAGAGTGTGAGAGTAGTAGCAATTAAGCATTTGCTTTTTTGTTTTTGTCATCTCCGAACTAAAATAATCAGCGCGCGAAGCGCGCATTTGAATTCTAGTTAATTTATAAGTGAAGTAGATAAGATTCCTTAGAAATAGCTCGCATTCAGTTTGTTTGTTTGTTTTTTTTTTCAATAAAAATAGCCTCATATATACACTCGATTCTATACATGAGGAAATATAGAAAAAAATACATATTTGTGTCGTGCAACACGAAAAACGAATGGAACTTTCGCGATAAGACGAGAACAGTCCCGCGCGAAAAGCTACTTCATTTCCAAGCGTCGACTGTTATTGCCCCAGTCCCGTAGTTCTTGATTAGTGTTACAATAACATAGAAAGAATACTGAGTAATAATACATTTTATTTTGATTCGATTCAATTTAACTGATAAATAAAAAAGCTTAATTGTTAAATAAATTAAATATCCCGAAATATTTCATTGTACCCCGCGTGGGAGAATGCCTTATATATGAACGTTTTGATAACATAGTCCCTCCTTGCAAGCTGCTCAAAATTATTAAAAATTGCATCGATAAAATATACAAATGCACAATGCGACGCCATGATTAAAAATTTTATGCTACAGTAAACTAGTGTTTGTGTTTCATTACATTGATCCGTCCTTTTTTCAAAGAACTTGAATACGATGAAAGCTAATAGTATAATACACACAGGGAAAAATTACTACAAAACTCACTATATCAAAATTTAACGAAGATAAACGTAATCATGACACGGTTAGCGCTACTAGAAATTATTTCCGGAAAATCGCTATAAATAAAGTTTGCCGTTATAAAGATAAATGACTTTTGCTGGAATATTAGTACATCAAAGCGGGTTTTCCCGCGTCCAGCGTACGTATCACCACTAACTAGGCATTTCCGCGAAGCCATTGGGAGATCATTCGCGACATCGGACCACCCACCGTCGGCACCCGAAAAAAAGGCCGAGCATCCGAGCCACTTGGCCGAGAGTATACGCTCGAGCCCGAGTAAACAAATACCGAAGTAGACAAACGCCATCGAGGGGCGAGGATCGAGTATCGGGATGCGTCATTTCCCCGTGGTGTTGAGGGCCTCGGAATGGGTGAATTTCATTATCGCTCGCGAGGACAATTATGGGGCATGCATCGGATGCAATTAAGCCGAGCTGGGGATTCCTTAATGGCCCTCGGACTCGACCACCTGATGCCGGGGCGCGGCGCGCACCTTTGACGCGGATCCCCGACTATACGCGCGCATTACGCGACGCGCCGGATTCGCCCAGTTTCTCCGGGCGCAAACTCGATCGCCTAGCGCGAATTTACGCCCTGTCAATATTTAAACGTTTTTAACGCTCGCGCGATATCAATTGCAGCGTCTCCGCCCCCGTGCACAATCGCGTTTCGCGGGCGTGTAAATATTTTTTTCCGCTTTTCGTTTTCCTTTTCATATATATATATACTTTTTTTTTTGTTTAATCCGCTGGGCCTTGGCAAACCTGCGCCGAGTGAAAAAGTTATGAGGCAAGCTTTTTGCGAACGGCGAGGGGAAAGCGAAAGGGAAGGAACATTTTTTATTTGGAGTAGAGACGAATGCTTCTTCGTGTTTCATTCATGTCGATAGAATATTTTTTTTTTTTTTTTTTTTTTTTTTGTAATTCCTATCAAACTGTCGACGAACAATTTTTATTTTCTTCGTAGGGTATACTTTAGATGACTGCACGACTACCGCATAAATATCTTTTTCTTGATCCCCTGGTCGAAAGTACGTAGTTTCGCCATTGTTTTCAATGGCGAAAGATAGACTTTTAGCCACTG